>JAQFXL010001439.1:0-12018 GCA_034693445.1 Edwardzetes edwardsi | reverse complement strand
AATCGCCACCATTTGTGTCTTCGTTTACCTCATTATCGATATCTACAAACGAACTCAAAAACTGAAGGAAACGTTAGGAAAGACCGACAAACAAGAAGTCGAAAAAGAAAAACCAATTGTCGGCTATCCAGATATGAAAGATGTCGGACGGGTTGCGGACAAACAACGGAAGTCAACCACAGAAAGGACTACAAAAGGCAATTGAGTCGCGATTAATACAAATTCATTCATTTTATAGATTTTTGTTTCGATTTGATTCCAATTCTTGTATTCATTTATTTTAAGACAAAATTATGAAAAACACTTTATTTTTAATTATTTTTAACTTATTTTTAAATCGAAGAAGTCTTCAAATAATTTATAATTAAAGTCATTTGAAAAGTGAGTGAAATGTTAAAAACAAATATTTATTTCAATTATAATCTGTTTGTGAATTATATAACAAATATTAGTCGAAGTTTGCGATCAATTGTTTACAAAACTATTTTTATTTTTTATGCGAATGACATAAATCGGAGGCAAAGGAATGTATTTATTAATAAATAGTTATTTACTGAAAACAATCAAACTTTTCGGAGACTATAGGATCTAAATATGGTGTTCCCATTGATTTATCATTTAGAGGCGTAGTCTTCGCACCACTTTTTGATTGCACAGCCTTTGGACCGCAGTTTTATTTTCGACTCTTTAGTCAAACATAAAAAAGATGTTTAACAAGTGGTCCGACAGCGCATCGGAGGTGGCATTCAAGTGGCCAACAATCCGGTTAATTGTAAACTCTTAATACTTTTTTATCTGATCAGTTCAAATACAGGGCTAATTTTAATTGAGAAAATTCGGTTGAGTGCAGGCAAGGGATGAGAAAAGGTTAGAGAGAATGCTATTTTCGGATTTGTTTGAAGTGAACAAAAAGTGTGACCCAATGTTGACCTAATCTGTCACAGAATGGGTGCTTAACCGCGATTCTCAACATATGACACACCAATACTGCCTATTACTGATGAAGAATAAAACAATAGATTCACTGTTTTTCATAATTTATTGCCATTCGTATTGATTAAAAGACCCGACAACTTGATTATCGAGTTTAGTTCAGTTTAGTCTTGTGCTGACCAAACCCTTCATTGCTTTCCAAACCTTTCATTCATTTGTCATAAAATAATTATAAGAAACGTTTTCGTCAAAAGCTTTACAAATGATTTTTCAATATTTTTCTTTTCAAAGTTGAATTCTGATGACAAATGAATATTAATGGATAAGTTTTGATTTGTTTGAGAAAGTGCCTTGTTTGTTCTCAATGTGCTGACCCTGAGCTTGTAACTGAAAACTTATGAAAGCATTTCTTTTGGAATTTCAATGAACCTATTCTGTTTTAATTTGTCGGTGAGTAAAACTAGACTTGTATATTTGTTATTAATACAGTATTAGCAATTGCCAAGGTTGAATTTTGGTCCCTTTACTTGACAAAAAAAATTTCAACTTTTATAATCAATTTTTTATTCACTTTATTTGTCAAATGTTTATAAATCAATAAATAACTAAAATTTTAATTCACTAAACATTTTGATAACTAAACCAATGTTTGTTTTAAACGCTTTTGTTTTTTAAAAGGAGTGAAAAATCTGAAGAAATGATTAAAAGTCAAACGAATACATCGATCGAAGAAAAGCCGTTCAAAGTAGTGATCGTTTGGAAGAATGTATTTCTCATGTCTTTACTACACATTTCTGCCATTTATGGGGTTTGGCTGACATTAATGAGCGCTAATTGGAAGACAATCTACGCCATGTACTTCTTTGGTATTAGCTCAGCAATCGGCGTCTTAGCCGGTGCTCATCGTCTTTGGTCGCACAGATCATACAAAGCCAAATGGCAGTTAAGGGTAGGCCAACAAATGTAATGCCTAATGTCAACAGTTTCTTATACTTTGTTGTAAAATGAAATTCAGGTAATTTTGGCCATTTTCGAGACAATGGCGCTCCAAAATGACATACATGAGTGGTGTCGCGATCATAGGGTTCATCATAAATACTCTGAAACAGACGCTGATCCGCATAACTCAAAGCGAGGATTTTTCTTCGCACACATGGGTTGGCTTTTGTGCAAAAAACATTCCGATGTGGTTAACAAGGGCTCGACTATAGACATGAGTGATCTGTTGTCTGACCCTATTGTGCGCTTCCAAAAGAGACTATATGTTCCGCTAGTCATCATAATATGGGGGGTTATTCCTGCATACATTCCCCACTTATTGTGGAACGAATCTGTTTGGAACTCTTTCTTTATGTGTGTAACTCTTCGCTACACATTTGTATTACACAACGCATGGCTCGTCAACTCTGCCGCTCATTTCTACGGCTCCCGACCTTACGATCAATACATTGAGCCGCGAGACAACAGAGCCGTTCAATACTTGGCTCACGGGGAGGGTAATAATCGTTTGTCTTTTTTGTGAAGATTTCAATTTTGACTAATTCACAGGTTATCACAACTTTCATCACACATTTCCCTGGGTTTGTATGACTCACACATTAATTTGGTCTAAGATTTGACTTTACAGGACTACTCTGCGAGTGAGTTGGGCTGGAAGTGCAACTTCAATACCGCCACACTTTTCATAGACTTCTTTGCTTTGTTTGGTTGGGCCTATGATCTGAAGAAAGTACCACAAAATGTGGTCAATCAGAGGCGCCACAGAACTGGGGAAAAGGACTACACCCGACTCAGTACACTTCGAGACTACTTTTATGGCTTTATAATCACTTCGTTTCCAATTTGGCTCTCATTTTTGGGCCGAGCAGTGGTTACACCTCTTATCACATATTTGTTGTTTTGAAAAATAGTTATTTATATCAAAAGTAAATATTTTATGATTTCTTTTAATTTCATTTCAAAAATATTATTTAAAACCAATTAAACAAAAATAAATAGAAAAACGATTTCTTAATTAGTGTTAAAAATATAGCTATAATTGAATTGAGTTTTAAAATCAATTGAAAGTTAAATAATCTAAAAGTTTTGTAACATTTTTAGCGTATTCTTTGTTATTCTGTCCAAACCTGAGGTCAGAATTTTTTTTATTTTCGTTTTGGGAAACAGTTTTATCGGAACTGTAAGTCATTTTCAAGTAATAAAACACAGAATTTGCGTCCGATTCGGATATTATCTGCAAAGCAATCTGTGCTGACTCTTGAAGTGTTATGGGTTGGTATGAGGACAGGTATGGCATTATTGCAACTATCAATTGCCACAACTCTTTGTCTCTAAAATCGAGATCGACTGCAATCGAACCGATGCCACAAAGAATGTCGATTTGGAACTGATAGGCAATAGTGAACCGATAGGCTGACGCCCTGTCCTTCTTGTAACTAATCTGCGACTGAGAGCTCAAAAAAGACAAAATCTTTGGAAAGACTTCTTTGACAGTTCTCTGACGTATAAAATCACCACAAGTTTTGCTCATAATTTGTAAGCAATAAAAGGAGCGCTTCATAACAATTATGTCTTTGTCCGCAAAACGTTCGACAAGAGGTGACCACAACTTATGTGCCGTCGGAAGCAAATTATCTGAAAGTTTTAAACCAATTAAACAATTATTTGTAAAATTCAATGAATGAGACAAACCTTCGAATGGTTTCAAACAACGCAAACCTTCGACGACAATATCCAAAACAATTAGTCTAACCTTTGGATCTGAATTAGACATTATATGAATACATCGCTCCAATATCTTTTCGATCATCACTACATAAAATGGTCCCGTTTTCTGGATATTATCTTCTTTATCATCGCTTTGGTCTTTCGATTCATTATCACTAATCGATTCCGAATCGATGTCTAAATTTTGAACTAATTTCCTATTTTTGATGAAATTCTCGAACTGTTGGACAAAACTTTGAGTCCTTTTCTCAAAACAATTTCGACGATTGCTATCAAACGTCACATTATTTTCGATAAGTTTAACATTTGATGAAAAATAATGATTTAGAGTACAAACAAAGGAATACAAGACTTGCATCAGAGGTAAGGCTTGTGTTCTATAATAACAATCGATGACAACAATTATCTGTTCGATAGCGTCAACAAACAGGTGAAGCATATCCGCAGTGGAATACTTGAGCATCACTTTGATGACAGTCGGAGTTCTTTGATTGTCGATAAAGTGCTTCAGATTAACACAAATCCAATTAATTAAATAATCGATATTTTCGGCGATCAGTTCCGACACACAATTATAGTGAAAATGTTGTGAAACTAGTGACAGAGCTTTATATGAGGTCTCAAACAGAGGCTGATGGGAGGCGCCCACACTTTCCAACAGTGGAAATAAACAAACGAGAAGATAATTGTGAGCTGATTCTGAGTCATACAAATGAAGAAAAGATGTCAGTCCTTCAATTAGAAGGCATTGTCGAAGAATTTCTGTATTCATTCGTTCGATTGTATTGTTTTCTATCAATGAGTTTATGTTTTTTAAGTATAGATCTAACAGTTCTTCAGTTTCTTTATAATCAGCGCTTAAATCAGAGATGAAGTTATTGGCGACAAAAAGAACGCTTGGATTTAGTTTCGATTGTTTACAGACATCCACTAAATAGTCGATCAAAACTTGAGGCTCGACTCTACTGGCGATCAATTGACAGCATTTGGTCAGAGCTGTCACTGACTTCTCTTCGTTAAGATAAGAAAACTTTTTGGTCACCCAATTGCAAGACAATTGTTGATCTTCTAAATAAGTAACTCTATCCGAATCTGAGACCTGTTCCAAGAGCTCAATGCCGTGAACATCGAGCGCACAAACATCTATCAGACATTCAAAGAGTTTCTGTTTGTGTTGAACAGAATTAAACAAATAATTGATTCCATTTGTGTCCAAACATTTGATATATCCATACAATAAGTAAAGAGAAGTGATTTTCTCCCTTTCGGTACCGATTCGTATACTACGCGGCAAACGAGTGATGTGTACAACAATTTGATCTTCAATTAGATCCATATAAGACTTCGATGAATCACAACTGACACAAGACTTTGAGAATTTGGTCAAAAATAAGTCGCATTCGAGTCTTAATTGTTGGAAATCATCGCTCAGATAAGTCAACGGAACTCTTATTAAAACAGACAAACATTTGTTTGTGAAAAGCGGCGAACAATTACTCAGTATTTTGATTACAAACAGAGATAGCGATTGTCTGACACAAGAGTTTTGATGAGATATCAAATTCGATATTATTTTCTCGAATATTATCGACATTTTATCACAAGTATTGTCTAACCATTTGTTGTCCCGAATCACAAAGAAATTGGGATTTTCTATATCTTCGCATTGATTTGGCATTTGTTTTGAATCCATTTTATCTGATTCCACGTTTGGATCAATTGACAAGTCTTTAAAAACAAAGACAATGGTATTACTTAATAGGGTTAGTGAAGAAGAGATGACTTTTCGGTTGAGTTTATCGTCACTTGAAATCAGTTTCGAGACATTGATCGAAATCCCGGGTAAAAAGTATGCGATCAGATCTTGAGGACAGCTCTTTAGACTGTCCTGATTGAGACTGAGTTCACATTTACTTATAAGACAATCAATTGTTTCGATGGCTTCCACTTTAAGTGAACTAAACTTTTGATTATTAGCGGTATTGAGGAGAATATGAATTGAATGCCCGAATTGAGCGCTAAAGGAAGGACTGACCAGTTGTGGCAAAACACAGTTATCACAACTTTGTACCAATATTTTGGAGCACTTAATCACACTTAGAATCAGGTCTTCGGTCGCTTTGAAGGCAAACTTCTCTTCGTCTGAAACAAGTGATTGAAATGATTACATATCTGTTAAAACATCAATGAATTGAATTTGAAATACCATTAATAGTACAGAGATTGTCATCAATCAGATGAAACAAATTGGCGAAAATGTCTGCAAAAATGTCGAACCGATTGATCCGTGATTTTTGTAAAATAAGTGAAAGACATTCAACGCTTGATATCAGAGTTTTCTCACAACTGAAAGACAATTGATTTGAATTAATGACAATTTAAGAGAAAATCAAATGAATGAATGAATACTTGTTTTGTTTTTTGGGTAAATTAGCGATAATTAGTCGCAACGGAAATATCGAGTATTGATATAAAGAGTTAACGAAATTATTGTCGCATTTGGTTATGAATTGACGCAAAGACTCAATCGATTCATAATTGGGTTCATTAACACAATTAACAGTTCTTTGTTTGAGTTCTTCGAACAGCTCTTTACTGATTGTCGTCATATTTGAAGTAATTTTGCGGACAATTAATCACAAAAATTATTATTCAATGAATTGACATCTTTTTCACTAAAATAATCGTATTTTCAAAACAATGTGTGAATCAAAACAAAACTCAAATCAATGAAACTCTACGACGGCTTACAATACTCTCAATGCATAGTTGACTCACACAAGTGGTATCAAATGAGCTTGTCCATACTTTCTCAATTTGATTTATTAATCACAATTAAGAGCTCACTTTTTTTTATAAATTACTTGAACTGACAGTTTTAAAACATGGAAGGGTTAAAAACTTATGGCGATGATTGGGCGCTGGGTCATTTTGGGTCATTTTGGGTCATAAAGTCCGAGCAAATCCCACTTTCAATGATATTATAGTTTAAAAGAACTTTTATTTTCATTTATAAACAAAATTGAGATAAAACTGAATAATAAAATAGCTGTTAATAACAGTTAACTAATATTAGTTACTATTAGTTAAAACACTGAATACTGATTCATATCATCACTTGATTTGCTTTTAAATTATAATTCAAACAATAAATAGCTTTAAATACAAAGTATTAAAATATATTGCATTTAAATTCAGTATTAGATTAGAAGCCAATCCAAGTCTTCTTTAGCTGAATGTCTTTCAAGATTAGTGAATGTGTGCCAAACCGACCCCTTCTCTGTCATAATCATAATGTCGTTGTTTTCAGTGACTAAAACATAGAACAGATTTTAATCAAAATATTTGCATTAATTCATTGAATACCTGATAGAGAAAGAAATGAGTCGTCGGTAGGAATTTCGGGACTTATCACTGCTTTCCATTCATTAATCTTATCGTTTGGTCTGATTTTGGCACTTCTTCTGAATAATTGATTGTTTTGGACTGCAATGAGTACTGTATTATCACAACAAACAACGATATCTATGGCAAGAATGCCGTCCATAAGAAGCCATTCGTCTCCACAGAAGTCGTTATGATTATCACCAGATTTGAGGAAAGAGCGAACGAATACTTTTCCATTTTTGTCGACTCCCCAAACGATTGTTGAATCGATGGGAGAAACGCATACTTTTCTCATTTCAATGGAATGCGAACTAAAATCTTTAATAAGAACCCACTTCTGAGCTTTGATTTGAAGGGTCCAGGTCTCGCCGTTGGCGTCACAGCACCAGAGGATTGAATTATTCGCATTCAAACTGATTGAAGTCAACTTAAATCTGCTTTTATTGCCTTTGATTTGAGACCATTTGGTTCCGACCGGTTTTGTTGCGTCCATACCCTCTCTTCTGAATATAAGGCCGGAATCATTGAGAACGTAGAGCTCATAAGTGACACCAGTTATGTCTTGTGCGCGACCTTTGCTCAGTTTCAATGAATCAAAGCTCGGGTAATAGACTAAACAATTGTGGTCTTTGGTGACGAACCAAATAAAACCAATTTCCGAATCACTGTTATAACCGAACGAATAAATCGATGAAAATATGAAACTTTTTGTTTGTTTTGTTTCGTATAAACCAATCATTAGTTGCCAACAAAACTTCTTCACTTCTTCGACACTGTTTTCGCTTTCAATCGATTCCACTCTTATTTGTGGTTCGCTTTTAATATCTGTTAATTCAGTCGACTTTGAATTTTCCAAACTATGGTCTGATTTCAACTCTTCATTATTTGAAGGAACAGTTATTTCATTTCCATTTGAAAGTTGATTGTCTTCAATGAAAAACTCTTCAGTTTGTGGTTGCGTTGAATTTATTAAACCATTTGCCTCTCGATATGCACTTAAAATCATTTGGAGCCGATTGTCGTCATTTGTTTCGTTATTTTCTAAAATCTCATTATTGCGGAGCGGAGTCTGACTAATACTGTTTGGGACGACCTCTTCATTACTGTTAACTGAATCGGTGGTGGAATTGATAGTCAGGAGAGATTCCGAGCTGTTGTAACGGGTTCTGCGCCTCCCTTTTCGAGTGACCACTAGTGGTGATATTAGTTCGGGACTATCTGTTACTAAGGTGTTGGCGTCAATGCACTCATTGATGGTATTGTCATATTCTGGGCCAATAAAAACGTTTTTATCAGAATTGGGCAAAATTTTCGGATCAATTGTCGATATGATAGAAGCGGACAATTGATTGTATTTTTTGGCTAATCTGGTCTGAAGTGCATTGAAATCAAAGACTTTCTTCAGCTCGTCGTCAATGAATGGAATTGGATTCACAATAACCGGTCCTTTAATTAAATTAAACAACGATTCGTTTGAGCTCTTGCTGTCAGTGCTTGTCTTGCCTTCAGATTCTGAGCTCTTTTCATATTCACTGCTGGTTTCAGAATCGACACAACATTTCATTTGATTGTTTCGAATGCGAATAATGTGTTTTGATTCGAGCAAAAGGAAGGCCTCATTACTATTAGCCGCCGATATCTTTACGTCAATCAATTTGTCCACTTTTTCTTTGATACAAAACTGTCCGTCCATTCGGACAATCAATAGGGTTGAGTCGTTCGATGAGATAACGTACTGATCGTTACAGAAGAGCTGAAGAACTCCCAGTTTGTAGACTACTTTACCAGTGATTGGTTTTGGAAGCCATTCCTCCAGAGTTGGTGAACAGTCAGACTCTTTGATATTATTGATTCTTATAGTTTCGATAACATTACCGTTGATATCGGCTTTAATCAAATGAAGTGAAGGTCTGGAACCGTATATAAGATCTGTCTTATGGCTGTAAACGGCTCCGAATTTGCCATTAGTTTTTCGTGCATTTTTGCCGACACTTATTATCTTCTGATTGTTTGGATTCAATAAATTGATTTTAACGATTACTGTCTTAAAAGAACTGGAGATCAGAAGAGTTCGATTGTCAATGAATTGGATCTGAATTATCTGAAACCCGAAGTCTTTGTAAACAGCGTTTTGTTGACATTTAATCAGATCATGAAATCGGACGCAACCGTCGGAATCGCCGCTTAATAACAATAATTTGCGGTCTGTTATAGACATAAATGTCTGAATACAAGTAATGGTTGCTTTCGTCGGACACTTCCATCCGTAAAGAAACTTATGGCTCAACCGATTCCAGACATAAACTCCCGATTCGGTGACGAAAGACAATAACTCATCGGTTATTAATTTTACCAAATTTATTGAACTCGAAAATAGTCGGTATTTGAAGAGTTGCTGCGAACTGAAGGTATGTCTTCTGAAGAAATAAATTAGACCACAATTAGTGCCGAAGACAAAGAAGTTTTGGTTGACATCGAAACAAGTGATTTGTATTTTATTTGTTTTAATACCGAACTCTTCTTCAGTTTGTTTAAGACATTTGTCCAAAAAGTCAAACTTTTCAAAATCAAATGGAAATGAATTAGTGGTCACTTCTTCACTATTGTCTTCACTATTGTCTTCACTATTGTCTCCATCATTGGTTTGAACTGAAGATTCCATTAATTAAACCAATTATTGGTTGGTTTTAAAATTGGAAATATTTTTGATTTATTGTTGTTTTGTTTATACAACACATTCACTGTTCAGTCGATTACTTGCTGTCAATGCAATGATAGGCGTATTTGAGTAGAGATTCATAAATTGCAAGAATGCCTTAACTTTAGTGCGAATGATCACAATATAAGCCTTTTTTTGGTTGAGTGTAGACAAAGTGTAAATTAAAAAGACCTTGGACTAAGTTCAATTATTTCAGGAATATTCTGTAGTGGAAAACTACTAATTTGTTTAATTAGATACTGTCTTCAGTAAAAATCTAGCATGATCACTATCTAGTATGACCTAAATTTAAATACTTGAATAAATTGAAATAATCCACTTTAGACTTGAGTTTTGTAATCCTTTAATCCACAGTTTGATAATTATTAAGCATGGTAATTTGACGTACAATGTATACATTTAAAGAAGTATTAAAGATATTGAATGGCATATATGAATTGAACTAGCTCAAATGCAAAAAATATCGGTGAACTCAAATCAATGAAAATGAGATTAAATTATCAAGCAATTGTTTATTTGATGAATAACTTGGATATCCCTGAACTCTATTCAATAAAAATGATTAATTAATTGTTTGATTGGCTTTGGAGTGAAAGTGAGATTTGAAAACAACACAAAAATTGGTTCATTGGATGAAAATGAAGTTTGAATATAAGTTATTGGTCCGGATGTCACACCGATAGACCTAAACCTCAAAAATAATGACACAATTGTCTCGAAAAAGTGAAAGTAGGAGAAGACTAACAATTCATATATAAACCAATTGAAAGTGAATTTGACTTTTAGTAGAAATAATGATGAAAACTATGATTAGTAATAGTTTTGTCGATAAAAGTCATTCATTAAAATTTTGCTTTTTATTGATTTTGTTTTTTACCTCTCAATCGAATTCAATTAATTTGAATAAAGATAATTGTGGTAGGTCCAAGGTAAACAGGGATGGTCGAGTGATTGGAGGAGAAGATGCTTCTATTGAGGAGTTCCCTTGGCAGGTGTCATTGCAGAAAATCAGTCTTGGTGCTATCGTTCCTATTCCGCATTTCAAACATTTGTGCGGGGCTTCTATTTTGAATCACGACTGGCTCCTCACAGCTGCTCATTGTGTTGATGGGTAACTACTAACGGCTCAATTTTCAATTATTATTTATTGAACCTAGGTCTTTTACCTTAAAGTCTGACCAATAGATTATTGCCGATGCAATTAAGAGCAGTTGTCGGGACTGATGTTTGGCGCAATGCTCTGATTCAGTCGTCAAATCAGGTGCTGTCCATTTCTAGGATTGTAGTACACGAAGGTTGGGACGAAAGTGTTGCTGCGAATGATATCGCATTGATTAAGACGAGTCGTCCCATTATATTCAACCAAAGAGTAAATAGTATTTGTATACCGAATACTGATCTGAATGTCACCGATAATGTGGTGGTCGCCGGTTGGGGAATGACTAGCGATACGTCACTCTTTGGTGGCTTTCTGCCCAACAAATTGAAGAAATTGTCGATTCCTATCGTTGATATGAATCGGTGCCAAAAAATATATAATTTTCAAAGTTATCAAATAACTGATCATATGCTATGTGCTGGCTCTTTTAGGAATGGCCACTGCATTGTAAGTCTAATTTTTTTGCATATTAATTGACTATAATTGATATATTATTACCAAATAGGGCGCATATATGGGCGATTCTGGTGGGCCACTAATAACTTATAAAGATGGCCAGGCTTATCAATTAGGGCTGGTTTCTTTCTCATTGCCCTGTCGTACATATAACGCACCGGATGTTTACACTAAAGTTTCCAAATATCACGATTGGATTGAGAAGAATATCAAATAATTTTCAATTTTTCTATGTAAACCAACTAATGTTGAAAGAGATGCCAATAAAGCGATTGATTGATTGATTGATTGATTGATTTTATTAATAAAAACCTTTAAATTCAAAACACGATTAGATTTATTCACAAAAAAAATGAAATGAAATTCAAATAGTGTTTCAAAATCGGATTGATTTCCAATTGAGTTAAACTATGAGGCAAACCATTGCGAGCTCTCAAACTGTTTCGTATCGCATACCTCGACATTTGTTTGAGTGAATGAATCTCTGGAATAATATCGAGGACACAGTCATTGGCAGTGCATTCAAATTGATTTCTTAGATTTCCAATCATTTCGTTTCCTGTTTAATTCACTCTATTTTGAGATTATTTTATTTAAATAAATGTAAATATTATTCAAATTTTCGTTGAATTTTAAT
>JAQFXL010001438.1:0-12023 GCA_034693445.1 Edwardzetes edwardsi | reverse complement strand
TACAAATATTTTTGTGTCAGAAGATTAAGTTAAATGTATTTCAAGTCATTTGAATGAGAGATTAAGATAAGAGTATTAATCAAAAATTCTTTCTCTGGTTGTGGTTCAGTCCCAGAAAGATTGAATCAAAGTTTTAATTCTAATCTTCGCGCAATTCTGGAATCTAAACCAGTTTCATCTTCAGAAAAATCAACGGGAATTACTGATGACGAAGACATTATTTCTGATTCAGAATAAAATATTTCAATTGTATATTTTAATTTTATTGTTTTTTTTTACTTCCTCACTTATACCGACATGTCGGTAGGCATCATAAAGCACTTTTTGAGCAAATGACTATCCTCATCTATACCGACATGTCGGCTATTGCGGGGGAATACGGTATAAAGAAAATTAAGATAAACTTTATTCAGAAAACTAATCGAGTAAATAATTAATTCAAATTTGACGGACAACTCGTTAAAGGATTTAATGAGTGATAGATTAGGAGGAGATCTGTAGATATGGTGTAGTTTGAAATCACTTCATATTCAATGACTTACAAAAAAGCAAATGTTTACCAATGCTTTCAAAAGTAGTTTTTAGTGAAATTTTGCTGAAAACCCGAAATTTATATATTCTTTGCAAATATTGAATAAAATCCTTGAGAATGATATTAATTAAGTACAGAAGTAATGCTTAAATGACCTCATATTCCAGTGAAAATATTGGACGTGAAGAATATGGTGTCCACGTGCTGATCACAAGAATAGCTAAACCAAGAGTATATATAACCCAAGTCTTACGTGGACTTCTGATTAGAACCAGACTTATCCTGTGCTCGACTGTGCTGTTTCCAAATCAGGTTTTGTCGGAGCGTTAAAAACTCATTTCTTGTTCGAGTTTATTATCAATTTTGTACAGACTTTGTCGGAGAAGTCATTTTGAGAAGTTATTCTGTGCTCTGTAGTTGTGCTCAAGTGAATACCAATTGGAGTGTCTGGTTGTGCAAACACTTCATCCAAAATAATTGAACACTTATTGAAAAGTTTAACAGATTTTGTGTTAAGTCTTCAATCGTTGAGTTTATTTGAATAGAACTTTGAATTATTTGATAGTTCAGTTTGATATGTGTGCTCATGTCAACTGAAGACAGGACAGTTTCATTATTATTTCAATCGCGAGCTATTGTTGAAAATTTGACCTCACGTCTGGGCAGTAGATTAGGTAACTGTGGAAATATCTTGGAATTGCAAGTACTTACGCAGAAGCATCACGTTCACTGAATCTCATTAATAAGCAAGGTCATTAGATATTCGCATCTAATTCAAAGGTTTACCATATTTTATATTAAATATTTAACTAATTTTTCTAATTTTGATTAAAATTTTCAACCTTTAGCACAATATTTGACGCAATCTTAAGGGTTGTCTACTTTTGATTCCCATCTGACTATTTCAGAGATAATCAAGAATTATGTCGAAATCCAAGGATATAATCGCAAACGAAAAGTAATTCAATAAAATCAATGAAATCAAAATAAACTGATTTTTTTACAATAATTTTCAGGAAAGACTCGTTTGGTTCTGACAGCAAACAGCCGACAAAACACTTGAAGAACGGCTTCACTGTTAGAGAAAGTGGTAAAACAGAGAAAGACAATAATAAGGCGAATCCTTGGGGCCCTCTTTTCAAGAGTCGCGACCATTTCAATCAAATGCATCAGTTCTGAAGAGACCATTAAATGGCCATCAATTGAATCTCAATTATGGCAGACATTCATAGATCATATAATACCACAAATGATTTTAATGTCAGTTTCTTATGTCTTTGTCTTTAATCTCAGTATTAATGGTCTTCTCGTCGGAGAACTAATTTCAATATATTTATAATTTGTGTTTCAAAATATAAATCAAATTTATGTTCAAAACTAACACATATTTTGTCATTAATTTAATTTTGAAAACATTTTATGTATTATTTGTTTGTTTTTCAATCAAATGAATGATTAAATACTAATATCTATAAAACAAAACTTTGGTTGAGATTAGAGTCCAATTAATTTGAGATCAAATATGAAATTAATGACTAATTAGAGGAAAAGTCGATATAATTATAATTTCTATTTGTATTGTTTCGGCAGATAAGCCAACGGCGTTACTAAAGGCCTTCCGTGTGCACAACGAAAGGGAGACTTACATTTGGACAAACTCTTAATCAGTTTAAGACAATCGCTTTGTTTGAGTGAATCACCGAAACGTATGGCTCCTCTGCAGGCCTTTGTCTGCAACCGTTCCAACAGTTTTGGGGTCAGTCGGACGGCAGTCAAATCGTGTGTTTCATTAGTTTTGTCTGCGATTATAATAATGGCTTCGCTTACGATCTCTTTGATTGACTCGACATCTAATGAGTCTGAAAGACAATCAGGAATTTGTGTCACACAATAACTGTTATTATGGCGACGATTAACGGATCTTCTCTTCAGTTCCAATCCGACCAAAGTTTTGATTGGTGTCTGATATGAATCAAAATTGGTTTCCAATTGATGGCAGTCCACAGTTATATCGATTGGCGGCCGAACCGGAACTGTTTTGATGCGTCTATTGTTGTCGTAGACCTTATTGAAAAGTGTCTCATATCTGATCCGTTCGTGGACTGCGTGCTGATCAAAGGCCAGCATAAGTTTGCGATCCATAGCCAAGCATACAATGAATTTGCGGTCCATTTGTCCGATCACTCGAAGGAATCCGTTCGATAGAAGACATTTGTCTAATTTGACGGAACTATTGATTTTCATGTGAGACGTGATCGCAAACCCTTCCAGTAGTGTATTATTTGTCTTAATATTTACGGAGCTCTGCCTTAAGATTAACTGTTCGTCAGGACATCCATTGATCGGAGCTTTATATTGATTATTGTAATCAAGATTTTGATGGATCTCTTTCTTCTCATTCTTCGGAACAGTTGTCGCTTTGTTTTTCATCTGATTTATTGCTTGGGTTTGAGTTAATTGACTAAAAATCTGTTTTTGTTTAAGTCTATGATTTTGTTGACGAAATTCTTCGGCCGATTGATAGCTAGAAAAACCTGTTTTCCTATCGATTATCACATATTTTTCCAAATATTTGTCGTAATATTTAATAAGATTTTCTTCAGAGATATTATCCATTATTTGCTTTCAATCATTGATTGGATTATTTCTATTGAATGCAATTTAATGTCAATTTTAGTGATAAATAACTTTGAGTTCAAAGCGTTTGCCCTCTTCTTAGCTGTCATTCAATTAAATAATTAATTTATTATTTAAAAGTTGTTTTCAAAACTGCGTATTATTTTTGGAGTAAAAATAGTTATTTTTAATCATTGAATACCTCTTTTAGAGCTCTTTTGAAGATTAAGTCTTCTTTTGATTGCAATGAATGTTTGAATCTATGATTTGAATACAAATCGAGTTATTAATGGAATTCAACTTTTTTCGGACTCTCGATGTCATTGAAGAAGGATTTCATCGATTATTTATCTTTTTGGGCAAATTTTCAAAAATTCTATCAAATTTTTTTTATTTAAATACTTTTGAATTTTTTGAGATAATTATTGTCTTTGAATAAAATGTCTCCGATTTTAATGCATTGAATCAGAGTTGCAATTATTTCATAGATTTTTATACAATTGTTGAGTAATATGTGATTAATTGTCACAATTATTGTGACAGCATTTGAGGCACAGGTAGTTCACGTTATATCTGTTTCAATCGCTTAAGTTAAGTGGCTTTAGGCCATCATTAGGTATTCCATCCATTGATTCGGTGAATAGCAGTCATAAATCGATGGAAGTGTTGCTCAATATTTTTTAACTCAAAATAAATATCAGTTTTACAAATAAATGACGAAATTATTAAGTATTAGATAATTCATTTGAAGTTTCATAAAAAGTTCATATGAATGACCAAGCTACTTTTCTTCTTCAATTCAATTTTCAATAAATTGAGAATCGAAATTATTTATTATTTTTGCTCTTGGCAAATCCATAGATTTTTTTTTATTCAATTTCCTTTTTGAAATCAAATTTTTTGAGATGTAATGTTACAGTCGTTTAAGAAAGGTTTTGAACACTTTCCAAAATAATTTCAGCTACATCAGTGCGATTCCAACAATACTTCAACCGTTTATGTAATAAATTTGATCAATGATTGCTTACAGATGTAATGTAAATAATAAAAGCATTCGATTTGTACGAAAGCTGACAAACAATCACTTCCTGAAGTAATGAGTCATAGCTTATCACCTAAACGGCTGAAGTAATGTTGGAATCGCACTAAGATGGCTGAAGTTATTCTGGAATATGTCCAAAAGCATTCTTTAACCATTGTATTATAAATTTAATCGGAGACCTTGCTCATGTCTTAAATAGCTTTGTACTTTGAAAATAATATTTTCAAATGAATTCACTTTAAATACAATTTAAAAACACCGCCAGATCACCAAGGTGATCATGAAATTCCAAACTTGAAAATTATAGTCCTTTTGAGTTAATAGAATTGGTTTTCAGCGAATAAATAGTTTTTTCGAACCACAGAATAAAAGGCTATTATATGAGAGAAGTGTTTTCAACACTAATGTAATACAATAGCAATCGATTAGGAATTGGACTGAACTGAGGCGCGGATACCTAGAAATAACTGCCGACGAGTGCTGACTAAAGCTCAGCCTCACTAATAAGAGCGCAACTTTTTATTTACTCTCCAATTATATACTGCTTTCATCAAACATTGAGCAGAAAAAGTGAAATAACGGAAAAATGAGCTCAAATTTATTGATCAAATGAGCGAAACAAAGATCGATGGAAAGTAAAGCAAAAATAAGATTCGTTTAGAAAATGGAATTTTTTACACCATTTGGATAACTGGAAAGTATAGCAAAACATTTAACAAAGAGAGCAGTCTTTAACTGTGGGCCAAATATGTGTTACCGACAAAATCCAAGACATATATTACAGAATATTCAGTGTTCGTAACAATCAATCATTAGTCGGCCGTTACGTCAATGATTGGTCTCTAATGTGTCCTTTTGTTTGAGTTAAGTACCAGAAGCTGACAGTTTTGCAATCAGTTTAATGTGTCTTAATCTCAACAAATCATAAAAATAATGTCTTTCGGAAGTATAGCCCTATTGTAAGCCAATTGTAGCACAAATAGTATGGCATTAAAAACGTTGTCTCAAAACTTATAAAAGCCTCAATTGTTTCGTGTCTTTCGATGACAAACTATGGCAAACATAAAAATATAACCTAGCTCAAACATTTTATTTCTATCAATATTTTATGTCTGCAAAAGAATTTTCATTAAAATATAGATAAGTTTTTGTTAGATTTAATGAGAGTTTGAGATAAAAAGTTTCAAAATTATTGATTACTTTTAAAAAGAAAGATGAAGAGTAAAAATTAATATTTTAGAGCATTATTGAGGTAGGTATCTAGCACAAATTATGAGATTATTCTATTAATTTTTCTTTGGGTTATTTTCTTTTTTCACCAAATTTGTGAGAAATACTAATTATTGTGAATTATAAGCATTTATTTTGTGTGAAATTTAATTAAGAAAAGTAAAAAAAAAATATTAAAGAAATCCTTTAATTGAATGCCTTTTTAGAATGAAGTGCTTTCTGAAGAAAAAGGAGATCTAATTAATTGAATTAAATTTCATCCGTTCCTAAGATAGGGATAAAGGTTTTATTTATTATACAATAAGACATAAGACAATAGAAAACTTAATTTATTCTTCTGTTTAATATAAGTGTTGAAAAGTAACCGAATTAGGGCTAAGAATCCATTAATAGTATCTTTGATACAAAATTGTTGAATCTTTTATTGCTTGAGTTAATCAAATTGAACCCAAATTATGCAACAAAACTATATTATGAACAGAATAACAATTGAGGCATCAATTTTATGTTACACTAAAGAGTTATCTATAAATAGCTACCCTGGGATTTATTTTAATCAAAAATCGAAAATCCTTTCAAGTCATCTCCAATAAAATTATATGAATCAGGGATGCGGAAGGGCCTCAATTTGGCGGATCTTTTCTTAGTCTGATCAACAATTTCCAATATGTGACTAAAAATAGCTCAAAAACGAACTAAATTTCTTTCCTCTGAAGATATACTAAGTTTTGATCTGTTTATATTAATCCAGTTAAAATCACGTTTTAACTTAGCTTTTTGTTCAAAGTGGTCAAATGAGGAAGGACAAAAAACTGTGAGATCAATGGAGGGTCCCTTCGAACTCTAATACAAAGCGAAATTGATTTATACACCCCTTCCGCATCAGTGGTATGATTGTATAGATGGCATCCCTTTGTCAATCCCTTGACTTAAGCAAGATAAGATAACTTATCTATTGACACGGGTAGGTATGGCATAATCTAAGAGAAAGAAAAAAATAGAGTCTCAACGCATTGAATCTCAAACTTTACAAATTTTTCTGTATTTCTGAATATTCCTCTTCTGTTTTGGTAATTCAAAAGTCTGATTATTGAAAAATTTATTTCAAGAATAGTTTCCGGTTATCACTAGGAAAGGATGGTTTTCACCGGTAGAGGTTACTTCATTCAATGTCCTTTTGAATAATACCATTGCAATAAATTCGAATATTTTTACTGCTTGTCTGAACCTGTATTTACTGATGTCATCGGATAGCGCTCACTAACTCTTCCTTTGGCCAGATGGAGAGAAATAGAGAGGACTAGAGAGGCTGGTCCAATTTTCTAATTTAAGAGCTTTGATATTTTATGGAGAGTTGAGCCGACATGTAATGACATCACATTTAGACTCGGATTTAGTTCAACATTCAATTGATTGTATTCTTTATGAAAGTCTAAACAATGGAGTAGTGCTGTCGTCAGCTCTACTATCCTTTGGGTCATAGTATGGCTTTACTCATTTCTTTTTCTTTTTTTTCGGTGACTTATTCTTTGGCGACGTTATAACATGCGATGAGCGCACAGCCAGACCTAACTTTTGACTAAACCTCTTGAAAAATGAGATTCTGCTCCAAAGGACACGACAAAAGTCTGACTGTTTTTTTGTTATCGAATAATATTCCTTTTATTCTGTTCCCAATTCATTGATATGTTTGGTCGGAATATATAACTAGCAACCAATCATTTATCTAATTTGCGATAAATTGTGTTATTTTTTCATTTGACAAAAACACTGTAAAAGTATTTTCAGTTTTTTTCAAATATTTAATTATATTTTTGTCCACAAAAAAGGTTATCAAACTTTATGGTCTGTTATGTTGTGGCTGTACTTAAAGTCTAATTCCTGTGTCACTTCACTATATTTTATTAGCTGTCGAGCGCTGACACTATTCCTATGTCACTGATGTCTATTTCCATTTCATTTAAAAGTAAAAATTACAGTATAAACAATTGTTTCGCACGTTTTTCAGTACCCCATCAATTCGATTACAAATTTGAGATCAAAATATAATATAAGAACTTTGCTTTGTTTTTCTATAGAGTTTTCAAATGATACTGTTATTCACCTTGATTGAATTTATTTTTGTAATTATTAGTCAGATTAAGCGATAAAATAAGTGAAAGCTATAAAACTGAATCATCAAAAATAACGAATAACTTGTTTTGGTTTCGTTATATTGAGTTTTCAGTGCAATTCCCTCGTGTTGTGGTCTTTTATTTGTACTGTTCTTTACTCTATTGATAGTTAGAATACAATATCCTCTGAAATATGTCTCCAAAGTGTGTCTGTCTTTTCTGTTTAGCAATCCTTCGGCGTATGTCTGATATTAAATGTAATTCTGTTTTAATGTCAAACTATTTAATCCATTTTTAAAACTTCATTGAATTGAATTTCAAAGCATTTGTTGAAATGAAAGGAAAATATTCTGTAATTTGATTCTGAAAATTGTGAAGAATTTCTCAATTATTTTCATCTTTTGCTTTAAAACTAAATTCTAATGTTCTGAAACATTTTTTTGAGCATGGTACTTCAATAACATAACAAAAGGAAAATTAATCAAATTAGAGGCAATCAATATTTGTATCTATTTCTGACAGAAAATATCAAGGTAACAATTTTGATCTGTATTACCCATCTGTCCATAGTCCATGTTCCATCAGATCTGCCTTTTTTGGCGGTCCCTGTATATTATAAATGGGTAGAATCCAAGTTTGTGATTCCTGATCCCATTGTCGATGTCTTTTAGACCATTGTCCAAAAGGAGCGTAGTCTTCATAAAGTCCCGGGTCTTCACTTTGTTTCTCCCAATCTGGATATAAATGAGGCTGGAGTTTGAATTTGGGGTAAATATCAAAATCCGGTCTATAAATGAAAAGCTCTGTTCGCGGCTCTTCATTATTTTGAAGCCACGGATGTAGTAAAATCTGTGATGCAGTCAACCTGTTCGCTGGGACTCCTATTTTACTGATCAAGTCTATCATATCAGGGTTAACCCATTGATCTGGTTCATTTGGTTCAAATTCTTTGGATTTGCATTTATTTGCAAATTGTAGTGGGTCCTTAATGCATTTTTTGGGCGCAGGTATGCCAATCGTGTACCATAAAACATATAACCAGTTTATATCTGAGTCATAACGAGACAGGTGCGGTTTTGATTCAATGAACTGAGCCTGGGCATTCCCAAAGTCAGTCAATTTGAAGGTTGCGCTCATAAATCGGTCTTCATATGAATCAGATATAGGGTTGACATAACGGTACAGAATATTTGCTAGTTTCATATCTTGATGAGCCACACCATTGCTATGAAGATAGTCCAGAGCTCTGGCTATTTGTGCGAACCAGTGTTTGCTAAGATTCACTGGCAAAATCCATCTCTCAAACTCTCCTGTGCCGTATTGTTTACCGATATGTTGCTGTTGTGCTTCAGTATATAAATTCTGTAGATCTCCGTCACAATACTCGAGAAACAAACAGATAATAGCGTAAGGAAAACCAGTTTCCGGGTCAGGTATGCCACCAATTTCCGCCAAATTGCAAATATTTTCGTGTCTCAAATACCGAAGAATTTTGTAGTCGGAAAAGGATGTGTCGATTGCTTTATATGTGGCCTTTTCGTGACGAATCACTTTACAGGCCAACCGAAATCTCGTCCATTGCTCTGTTGTTTGGGAAAAGAGTTCAGCTGTTACTTCAAAAACTTGCCCCCAACCACCCTTTCCTAAAAATCTAATAGATTCAACGCCTCTTATTAAATCAGTTTCTATACGTTCCCATTGATCTTTAAGAAGTCCTTCCATTTTGTTCTCTGGTTTCCTCTTCCATTCGGATCCAATCAAATCAAATGACCAAATTTGATGCATAGCTGTCGGTCCCTGAATCGGAAGCAACTTTCGTTGTGACTCATCAGACGGGTCTTTACCCATTTGCTGTCCAAACGGTGCATAATCTGGATAAGTATGAGGGGCTTTTCTGACTAATTCCCACTTTTTGTATTCCTCCTTGTTTAATATATGTCCGATATCAGCAATATTCTTTTGGTTTCCATTCATGGCTATAGATTCGATAAATATGATTTTGATTTGCTAGTTGAGCATGATTCATTTCAATTATCGCCAAACATTTGTTTTATTCCATATTCATTGTTGAAATAAAATTTGAAAAGCAATCGATTTTAAGATTTTCAATAAAATTTAATTTGTTTTGAATATTCAGAGTGAAATTTACTAATGATAATCTTGGTTAATTTCAATTTCAGACCTGTCCTTTGACTAATTAAATGGTTTTGAAAATTTGCAATCAATTACTGATAACATTATTATTTTCCAAAAAGCATTAAACCAATTTATGAGTGTAATAACCATGGACAAGTAAGCTCTACTCTTCCATGAGTTCTTCAGAAGCAACCTCTTTAGGAGCGATGTTTAAAATATTCCATTGATTAGCCATTCCTTGTATCGGACGGATATTTATGTCTCCATTCAAATATTTTATCGTCAAATACCCGGTGTAGACCCGGGGTATGCCCAAAAAGAGTGAAGTTATGATGAAGTGATGGGGTTTGCCGTGGTTTCTCCCGATCCATAGATAAATTTGGCTGAAAATTGGGTGCAAAGAAATTTTCTCTCTGAATGAAAGGTTCAGTTCTAGGCTCGTCATTATTCTGAAGCCAGGGTTGGCTCAATAATTCAATTGCTGTCACATTATTTGAGACAACAGGACGAGAATCAGACAATTTATTGAGCATGCTTCTCAGATCTACTGAAATGTTTTGCCATTCCTTGGGATACGAGTCTTTCCAAATACCAGTCTTACAATAAGAGCGAAACATGACTTCCTCCTGCACTCCATCGATTCCCGGTATACCCGACTCTAAAAGAATTTCATATAATTCTTTCAGGTCTTGTTTCTGTAATCGTTTGATTGTAACAGGGTTATCTTCAAATCTGGAGACACCAAAATCAGCTAGTTTGAAGGTTGCTGAAAGAAATCGATTCTCATAAGAATCCTGGGGTTCATTAGGCCTGTATTTGAAGAGAATATTTTCTTGCTTGATATCTAAATGGATGACATCATTTTGATGAATATATTCCAGGCCTCTGAGAATTTGTGAGAACCAGTGTCTGCTTAGATTTTCGGGTAGAGGCCATTTTTGCCTCCATAGGGGAAAGTCTGGCGGTACGCCCTGCAAATAAATTTCGCGAAAGCACCCATCACAAATCTCGATGAACATACAGATCAATGCATAAGGAAAGCCAGTTTGACTGTCGGGAATGCCAATAGTTTCGGCCAAATTACAAATGTTTTCGTGTCGTAAATACTTAAGAACTTTCATTTCTGTCAAAGAGGTGTGAATTCCCTCTTCTGTCACGGATTTGTGTCGAATCACTTTACACCCGAATTCACGTCTTCTCCAATGTAGCATTGCGTTGCAGCGGTAGTCAGCTTCGACTCTCCATACCTGACCAAATGCACCCCTTCCTAAACTTTCAATGAAATTAACGTTTCTTATTAGAACACTGCAACAGTTTTGCAGCTGATTCTCATGTAGTGCTTGCCCTTCTGGTGGAGGCTTATTCCAGTCCTCACCAATGCGTGGGGTATCAGGTGTCCAAATATCTTCCC
The DNA here is from genome assembly GCA_034693445.1 of Edwardzetes edwardsi. Taxonomy (NCBI): domain Eukaryota; kingdom Metazoa; phylum Arthropoda; class Arachnida; order Sarcoptiformes; family Ceratozetidae; genus Edwardzetes; species Edwardzetes edwardsi. Next base: position 942 of record JAQFXL010001438.1, on the reverse strand, counting down.
AGGTAGCCGCTGCTCTAATCTGAGGTCCATAAGTTCTCCCCTCAATCTGCCCAAAAGGAGAATAATTTCGTTGAGTTTGTGGATCACTCTGACTGACCTGATCCCACATTTCGTATTTATCCCGTATAAATTGGTGTGGAACGAATGGAGCATCTGCAGGTGGGTCTTCAGGTGGTTCTTCAGGTATGTCCATATCCGACACATCTGACAAACTCATAATCGAATCGAATTCAGTGTCTGAAATGGATTCTAAACCTTCAATGTCTCCCATTTTCTTCTGAAGACTTTGGAATGGTTTGTGCGGTAAGTCTTCAGTTCTTTTATTCACTTATTTTTCAATTTATTCGAAAATTTATTGAAATCATTGTTTGAAAATTATTTTTATTTATAAAGAGACTTTGGTAGATGTGATTGGTAAATTGAAATAAAAGAGCAAATATTTATCTTGCTGGTTCACATCTCGTGTTTGACCACTAACTGTGGTATTTGTCGCAATCATTACTAGTAATCATTGCGACGAATACCACAGTTAGTGGTCAAACACAAGATGTAAACCAGCAAGATAAGTATTTGTTTTTCATTTTTATTTTTAGTTTTATTTCTTTACACTGGAGTGCAATTATCATGCAAACATCCTATACAATCAACTTTCCTTTATAATAAACAACTTCTAGATTCCACTTCAATAGACATTAATGTTAAAAGTAGTCCCTTATAGTCAAAATTCCTCTATAATGAACAGATTGTTTTAACCAATCGTGTTAATTATAATAGCAGTATATTTATAAAACAATTCAATCATATATTACTCTTATTTACTAACCAGGGCAAAATCGAAGCCTATGTAAGCGCGAGACAATTGACTTGATCCTAATTTTCAACGTTTTTCAAAGTCGATTGTCTCGCGCTAACTATAACCTAACCGTTTTTTTAAGATTCTCA
>JAQFXL010001437.1:0-12023 GCA_034693445.1 Edwardzetes edwardsi | reverse complement strand
ATTATAAGCCTTTCGGCAATATTTGAATTTTTGTCGATTTTTTCATTCAATTGATTCAAATAATTGTAAAATAGTTTTGTTTGTTTGCAACAAAATATTCAAATTAAAGACTATCTTAAAATCCAATCAATTTCTAACACATCGTCGAAACATATCAACGAAAAGGATGTGTGATATGTGTCAGTAAGTATTTATTAATAACTTGGTCTATATTCTCAACAATCAAGGCTTCGGAAAATTCATTCAAGACTTTGTACTTATTATGTAATACAACTGTACTTTTAATAAGTGTTATTAAACGACATAACAAAAATAGGCTGTTCTTAGCCCCTCCACAATGAAACTGTGTCTACCATTGCCTTAAAATAATGGGGTTTTTGAATGTGATTTACAATGACTTTGAGTTTGAAAATCATTAACGAAGTATTGCATCACAAATACAAATACATTGACTTTTTAATGTGATGTTCAGTCAATTGAGTCAACGCTTAAAATACTCTAAATGTTAAACTCATTCACATTTTACTGCGTTTAAGCAATCATTTGACTTATGATTAGAGGTTTAACTCAAAACTTCATTAAATTAATAACCAAAACATCAAACGTTTGTTAACAAAAAAATTTGTTTTGATTAGCATTTCCAGGAATTGATAGCAATTCACGAGTTTTCGCATCAATTTGTTTAATGTTTTCAAATGATTGCAATGAAAGTGAAAAGTCTTTCGACTGGTTTTCAAATTTAAACTAAACTTTTGAATCGAATCTTGCATTCAATCGATTCCATGGAATGATTGGATCAATTGAAAGCAAAATCTGTGGACAGAATCTTAAATAAACGCATTGAACCAATTGGTGGTCAGTGTTGACAACGATGTTGTCATCTTTGGTCGCGTGGGTTCTCAACTCATACATCGGTGAATACTTCGGTAACGTAAACACTGACCAGTTGTCCATCGCTTTACACAATGGTATTAAACATTATTTGAATTGCGTTTCAATTGTCCTAATTTTGATTAATAATTTCAGGTGAAGTCGAATTAGAGGGACTTCCTCTTCGAAAGGATGCACTCAAACATTTGGCACTTCCTCTCGAAATAATCAATGGTCTGATTCACTAAATTATCGTTGAATTGGTTTTAATATTGAATTTCTTTGTATAGGATTTATCGGTAAAATAAGTCTCAAAATCCCTGTCTATCGGCTGAAGAGCGAGCCGTGGGTTATATCCATTGATGAACTCTACCTAATCGGTCGACCCATCACTGACTTTAGTGTAGGTCTAACTTAAATATCATTGGTTTTCTCCAATTATTGATTGTATTTATCACTCATTAGTACAATGAAGAGGAAGAAGCGAAGAACGAACAAAACCAGAAGATCTCTCAATTGGACTCAACTGAGTCGCGATGGAAAGCCATTCATGACTCGGCAGAGAAGGAGTCGCAGTCATACTATGCGTCGTCTTACTTTTCGTGGCGTAACTATGGCTCAAATTTCGTCAGTAATATCGTTGAAAACGTTCAGTTGAAGATCAGATCCGTTCACATTAGATATGAGGACAGTTCGACGATTGCAGGCATTCCGTTTGCCGCCGGTATCATAATTAAGAATCTTTCGGCTCACAGTACGGACGAGAATTGGGTCCCTAAGTATGTGACGAGAGATCACTCAGAATATATGCGAAAACTGGTAGAACTCGAGGGGTTTAGCGCTTATTGGGACACAAATACCAAACTATTCAGTCATTTAGAGCTCCCAGAAGTCGTCAAATTGATGCGCTCTTATTTGGACAGAAGCTCAGACATCAGTGGTATGCCTATCGATCACGAGTACATTCTGGCGCCGGTCAGCGGAAAAGCTTATCTCAAACGCAACTGTTGTGAAAAACCATTGACTTTGAGGTCAACGCCGCGAACTGTTATAGACCTACAACTAGATCAGGTGCCCGTCCTCTTGACTGCCATCCAATACAAGCATATAATTGAGTGGAGTATAGCCTTCAACAGAGCTAACACTCTGTGGAAATACCGCAAATGGCGGCCTTCTGTAGCTATAATTGGAAACGCAAAGCTCTGGTGGAAGTTCGCCGTCGACTCACATCTCCATCCATTTCGTGAAAAGAAGAGACGGCGTGATTGGAATTTCGTCCTCAAAAGAGCCCGGGATATCATTGATTACTACGACGTGTATTACGTGCATCTCTTACATCCGGAGTCATTAACCCGTGACATGAGAATAGTTAAGGAACGCATTGAATACGACCTCTCTTTTGAAGAAATTTGTTGTCTGCGGGAAATCGTATTTTCAAAGTGTGACGAAAGTCAGCGAAATAGTGAACCGCAGCCGACGGACGGCAACTATTTGTCTATGAATTACTGGTTTCCTAATTGGTATACCGTTCCCAACGGCAATGAAGTTAAATCAAACGCCGATTCGGATGAAATGAACAGTGATATCAATAGTTTCGGTGATAATAATAGTGAAAAAAGTCTCCGAAAACATAATTCTTTGGAAGATTTGGCAAAACTAGCGAACATTGACGACATTTTTGTGACAAGAGATGCCGTTTTCGGACAATTAAACTTTTCAATAACCAATGCGTCGTTTGCTTTAATGACATTTTCGGACAACCCTTCCTCTCCTACCTTTACTTCGGAAAAACTGACGAATAATTTAATGGAATTCGAGTTTTCAAACGTCAAAATTGGAGTCGAAATCTGTAACTCAAGTCTATGTAACGACGAGACCAACACTTGCACTGAAATCGTGACATTTGAGAGACAAAAAGGCAATCAATTGTCGAATGAGTCGAGTATTCAGTTTAACCTTCTCTTCGAATGTCATTATCTAAATTTGGTTCTTTTGAGGACAAGCAGTGCTATTATTGCTGACAACGACGCCTCAAAATTAGCGACCGCTTCACTAAACGGCTGTCAAATTACTATAAAAGTCTGTTCAAATGAGATTGGAATCGATGGCAAACTCGATGGCTTACAGGTCGTGGATCTGGTGACGGATCAGATCAGTAATAAACACAAACGTGTGGTGAGTTTGGGCCGCGAAACACCACTTGTCAACGACTCCTTCTCGGGCTCTAAAATATCAAAAATGCTTGACTTCAATGACGAAAAGGCGCTTTTCTTCTCCATTCGGCGCCTCATCAGTGAGAATATCCTTAAAATTAATGTCGAAATGGCGTCCCTTTTATACGTTCACTCGAGTCGATTAGTCTATGAATTAACTCTTTGTTCGCAAAACCTCAAGAAGTATATGAATGTGTTCTCCGAGAGAGTGAAAGCCGCGGCCACAGAAGTGGCGTTGGGAATGGTTACTAAATCCAAAACAATCACTAACTCCCGTTCCAAAAATTCTGGTCATTTTATAGAAGATTTTCGACTTAATGTTTATCTCCAAACACCGGTTATAATACTTCCGACTTCGCCCTCCAGTTATGAAGTAATGGTCGGCCACTTGGGACACATTTCTCTTAAAAACCACATCTGTACTGATTTACGTCAGTTCCGAAATGGAAGTCAAAGAAATCACGTGATTTTCGCCGAAATTCGTGACTTAAGTGTGTATTCACTCGACTGTTCCAAAAACATCACAAAAGGAAACCATTCGATGAGTTTGAGTGTCGAAGAACTCTACTCTTGTAAACCGTTCGGCATTTCTATTCTTCAGGAAACCATTATTGAAATCAGTGTCGAAAACAAAAACATTGTTCCGAAGTTCGATAAGTCTGTCGATGAGAGCGGTCTGAATGCAGTCACAGCAGTCAGTTCTGTCACTGATTTGACGGCAAACAAGTTCACTATCATTAGCACAAAGCCTCACAACAGTCACAAAGAGTTGGTCTTAACCTTTGATATCCCAAATATCAATCTTCGCGTCTCATATAATGATGTCCTCATGTTTTGGCACATATTTAACTCACTTACATATAATCCGTACCACTCTTTCAATCACTTATCGAATGATAGGCATAGAAATCAATCATCAGATGGTATTGCGTTGTCTTCAAGTATCAAACAGTTGCAGATTCTAGGCTTTGCTTACGAAGACTGTGTCAAAGCTCTTGAGACTTGTGGCGGTAATATCAGTGAGTCCGCTCTTTGGCTGACCAGACACGCAAAACACCCGAAATCTGATAAAATAGCCGATAATCTTATAGTCAGCACTCGTTCACAAAATCAATCCATTTATTCAAAGTTTTCTGTAATCGAAGTTCGGATACAAAACGGAACTCTTTGTCTAATAGATGACTGCAATGAAACAGATGTTCCGCTTTTGGAACTCAATACTAAAGACTTTCGACTTATGCAACACAATAGCGATCAACTCAAAGAAGGTTTCTCTCAAATGACAGTCTCTTGTGATTACTTTAACAGTGCTCTGTCGGGTTGGGAACCATTCATAGAGAACTGTAAATTTCAATTGAGTTGGAATATAATCGAACGGCCCTTTCATATAAAGACATTGGACTCATACACAAAGAAGATTGCCTTCCAGTTCGAAGTCAAAGAACTGTTTAATATCAATATAAGCAGTCATTTCGCCGAACTTATTAAGAATGTCACCGAATCCTGGATTCAAGACATTAAGAATTTTATAAACATGTCGGCATCGAAGCGTACGTTCAGACATCGAACACCTTTTATTCCGTACGCCATTAAAAATGAGACCGGATGTCGACTCCGATTCCATTTGATTCAAGACTCACATCAAATCGAAACTTATGCCCAAAAAGTGGCCAATTCTGGCCTAATATCCGAACCCAAATGGATTTCTGTGGAACCGAACGAATTATTTGCTTTCAGTTTTGATTCGATATCGAAAACATCCGCCAAAACGAGACACAGTGACTCTCATCTCGAAAAGAGCCATAAAATCGTCGTTACTGTCGATGGCTGGAAGAGTGTCTTTCCCGTCACTATTAACAGGGTTGGTATCTATTTCCGTGAGGCCAAATCAGAAGTATTTATCAATCAAACGGCACGAATAGTCTTCTCAATAGAATTGGAGCCAAAGTCCCGTAAATTAGTGACCATTCGTTCGGCTCTTCTCATATCAAACCAAACTTCGAATGCAATTGAATTAAAGTTTCAAAACACAAACGAAAGTCTTTATATCAGTTCAAAGGCAACACTTCCGGTGCCGTTGCGTTTAGTCCGCAATAAAATTCAAGTCCGTCCCTGTGATGTCGGCGTAAATATCTGTCAGACACCACTTAATTGGGAACACGTCCGTAGGTGTAGTGAAACCAGTACTGAGCTCCAGATCTGCACTCCATTCGCAGTGACCCGTAACCAGCATTCCTCGTATTCAACGGCCTCTTCCTATCGATACTGTGTTTTAGTTGAAAGAAATAGCTTTCCGTTAGATGTTGGCGCACAAGGACCGGGTCTGCAGTCATACAGAGCACAACCGGCGCATACCATAACACTTGTGCCGCCTTTAAAGCTAACAAATCTTCTTCCCTATGAGTTGCGATTCCACATATCGGGCACTGCAGTAATTGGAACTATAAAACCGGGCGAAGAGATATCCATTCATTACGTCAACCCTTTAGAACAGTTCACAATCGAGTTTTCAATGGAGAACTTTGCGAACTGTCGGCCCCTAATCATAAACCCCGGCGCGACTCGCGATTACGTAACGCATTTAGATTTGTTTGATAACCGAAAACGTCTTCTTATTTTACACGCATTGGTATCACTGGTTAGTGGTTCCACTTCTGCAATGGTTGTAAATATATACTCTCCCTATTGGTTCGTCAATAGGACAGGACTTCCAATTGTAGTCAGACAAGAGGGCGCCGATGAGGCCGCCGGACAGTTGGCAGAACATGAGATCGCAAGAAGTATATCCCCTCTACTGTTCTCCTTCTCAGAGCCAGACTCTGCCCATATGTGCTCATTAAGACTGGGAAAGTCCAAAGGACAGAACCCTCGCTGGTCTAACCCTTTCTTTCTGGAGAAAGGAATGTGTTTTAGAAGACTGAGAGTCGGACAAAGCGATCCACAAAAACCTGATATCGTATATGAATTTGGAATCGACATAAGGAACGGAAGAGACAGATATCTCGACACCAGAATAGTGACGATAACACCGCGCTATCAAATCGAAAACCTTAGTTCCTATCGATTAGAGTTCGCACAGAAGTGTATTACAAGTGATGACACTTCAGATCAGCAGAACGTCATAAGTATATTACCCAAATCCAACGTTGCTTTTCATTGGCCGCGAACCGATAGGGACCGACTCCTGTGTGTCCGAATCGCGTCTATAGCGAATAGTTTCTGGTCGGGTGGCTTTGCTGTCGAACCTTCGACATCATTCCACGTGAATATTCGCGACGAATACCGAAAGTCATACTTTCTTCGCGTTGAGATCCTGATAGAGAGCGCCACCCTTTTCATAGTGTTCACCGACGCTAATAACCTGCCGCCCCCTATAAGGGTAGAGAACTTGTCTCACGTCTCCATCGAATTCTATCAGACGAATACAATTAACTCTTTTATGAAAACACTTATGCGGCCCAACACACAACTGGCTTACGCTTGGGATGAGTTAACCCTTAAGCCTCACATAACAGTGAGAGCACCGGGAGGCTCGTGTTCGACATACGATATGATGAGTTTGGCACCGGGAGATCAACTCACTTACGAAAACTTCATTTATATTGCATTTAACGGTACTTTTGGTGACGAAGATTCTGATGACGAGAAGGTATCGGTCGGACCCCTCTTTATGAGAGACAACTCCGAGTGTCAGTTGGTTTTCGATGTTCACGAGGGCTCCAAATCGGTATTTCTGGCCCGAAAGGAAAGGGGTAAGAGATCACAACTGTGGCGAATGGATAATTCCAAGCGTCTGATACACGAGGGGTCGTCCCCTCCTCTCGATCCAAATGATCCCAAAAAAGTATCCTTTCATAAGACGGATAAAAATGCACTCGTATTAGACATCGCCAATACCTGTGCACTACCGGGAGAATACACGCCATTAATGTTGCGTAAAATCGATGCCAAGCGAGCTCTGACTCAGACCTGGACTTTCACTGTCGAAGGAAGGCTGTGCTGTGAATATCCTGATCTATATGTTCAGCCAACGGATGGTACTAAAGGGTTGAGATCTGGAAATCATGTGGTTTTAGGTCCCAACAGAGCTGATAGGATACCCACTGAACAGTTGATATGCGTCAAGAAAATGAGGAAAGGGTCGGGTGTTCTCACTGTATCCGTATTGGCTGAGGGACCGACACGTGTTTTGAGGATCAATGATATCAAAAACAGAGAACGCATTTCTTCGGGCGGTCCTCATTGGAAGCCAGAAGAAAGGGATTCAGAGCGAAGAGGTTTTCTTCGAAATATTGAATTCAATTTCTTGTTTACAATCGATAGCATCGGTCTCTCGATTATCAACCATTTGAACGAAGAATTACTTTATATTTATTTTCAAAATTCAATTTCCGAGTTGACAGTCAATTGTGAGGAATGTCAGTTCAATTCCTCGATTCAGAACATTCAGGTCTCACTCAAAACCTAATCAAATATAAGAAATTTTTAATCAATTAATTCTATCAATAGGTCGACAATCAACTGAAAGGAGCGGAAAAGGCTGTCATTCTTCACGTGAATCCTGCAATAAATAGCGTTCAATTGCCGGCCATTTCACTAACAGCTCAGAAACAGTTTGTGCCGAATGTTGAGGCAAATGTCTTCAAGGTTTGTCATCTATTCTGACCAATGATTTGCTGTTGATTTTAATTGTTATTATTATTTGGAACAGAATTTTCAGATATCTATAAAAGACATGATTTTCAACTTAGAAGAGATTCTGTTATTGAAAATCTTGGAATTCATTAATTTGGACGTTCCTAACAACGAATTGGATCAAATCAATAATCGGGAAAACGCGGCCGCAAATCGGGCCATAACTTCAATTCTGGGCAAATCGACCCGTTATTACTTCACAATATTTCTGATCCAATTATCTCAAGTAAAGCTCAGTGTCTTCACAACCAGTCATTTGCCGAACATTTATAACAAACTAAAGAAAAAGTTGGGAATAAAATTGATTCGTTTCGAAGACGCATCGGTCCAGTTGTCGCCCTTCAGGAAAGTCTACTCATTGATGACCAAAAACTTTATGCTCGACTCGATATACAGCCACTATAGGGCAGAGCTGAAGAGTCAAGCCGCGAAGATTATGGGTTCCGTCGACTTTCTGGGCAATCCTCTCGGGTTCGTCAATGACGTAACCGATGGTATCAATGAGTTGATTAATGAGGGAAACTTCGGAGGACTCATATGGAATGTAGCGCACGGAATATCCGACTCTACTGTCAAAGTGACATCAATTCTGTCCGATAGTTTGGGTGTCGTAACTATGGATCAAAGACATCAAGAAATGCGAAAACGTATCAAACAGGAGAGTAATCATCACTTGACCACTGGCTTTAAGGGATTGGGTGTTGGAATGTTGGGCGGTCTCACCAGTATCTTCACTCAAACATATGAAGGCGCTGTCAAAGAAGGCGTTTCGGGTATATTCACAGGTTTAGGCAAAGGACTGTTGGGGACTGTAACTAAACCAGCCGTAGGAATGTTAGATTTTGCGACCGGTGCTGCCAGTGCTATAAGAGAGTCGAGCCGTAAAGTCTCCACACATCATAACTCATCTATAGAAAGGGTTCGTCCGCCGAGAGTCAACTCAATCAATGGTTTAGTTCTTAAGTACCAATTGAGTCAAGCGAAAGGACAGGAATTCTTCAACAATTCGTCTGTTGTTAGCGATAAGGAAGAGTCGGAAACATTTGTGGCGATGGAAGTGTTGCGCAAAAACTATTCGGTTCTGATTACAAACGAAAAATTAAGATTTCTTCAGACAATTGATTTCATCGATTCCAATGAATTCAAAGTCAATTCAATACTAGATTTCGACAAATTAGACAATTGTCTGGTTTGGAAGAATCCATTGAATTTTGTCACTAATTATTCAGACTTTTATATCGTAACGATTAGGACAGACACCAAATCTAGTGATATCTCGACTGCAATCAAAATTAGTCCGAAATATCAGTGCGAATGTGAAGCCGTTGCTTATAAAATATGTGATCAAATTAATTATGCAAAACATTCACACGAAGAGAGGAAGTACTTCATTAACACTTCTTAAGCAACATATTGAAGGAATCTATGAATTGTATCAATAATTCAGACTTTAGTTGTAATTTCGACTGAATTTCTAGATTTGAATATAGTTTTTGTTAAAAAAAATTATTATTTAATTAATAATCAGATTATTAATAAATTATTAATAATTACAAGAATTTCGAGATTTGGATAATATATCGAATTTTTATTCAGAAATTATTTTATTGACTCAAATAAAAAAGTATTTTTCAATTTATTTCTCATAATTTTCGGTTAAAATCGAAAATTTTCGATCTATTGTTGAAATGATTTGAAAATTTCAAGGAATCGTTTCAATGGCCGAAAAGACAGAGATAGATACTCAGAGCATAACCATTCCGGTCACTACTATCTATAAGCCCACATATGCTCATGAGTTCTACAAATTACCGGAGGAACCGGTTAAGTATTGGGCACAACACGGTATTACTGTTGGCCGGTGCTTAGGTGAGGGTACATTTGCCGCCGCCTATGAGGGCAGATATGGGCCGAAAGCACAACTGCCCAAAGGTAAGGAAAAGTATGTTGGCAAAGATTTTGCGGTGAAGGTCCATCATATAGGATACCACCCATATGTTCCTGGTGCTCCCAATAAGGACAAAATAGATGAGGAAACCCAGAATGAAATGAATTTCGCGAACAGAACAGACATTTCTCACTCGAATATTATTGAATTTCATTTTACGGCCGAATTTCCGCCGCAATCGAAGACTGTTTGCGATCACGTCTTCATATTTATGGCAAAAGCGATGTTTCCTTTGCAGGACTTATTGAATTGTTTGATCAAAATGAGAGCTCAGGTGCCGGTCAATGTCGGCATGAGATGGATCAAAGGTATAGCCAGTGGTCTGCATCACCTGCACAGCATTGGTATTGTTCACAACGATTTGCACACTTATAATGTGTTTGTGTTCGGAGACTCTCAGCAACAGATCGGTAATGACTTCAGGTTTAAGAATATTGAGCTGAAAATCGCTGACTTCGGGAAATGCGCCGACATTTCAAAGGAGTCCAAAGAGAATAAGACAGCCTATAAATGGAAAGACATCGAAAGGGCGTGTCTTATGTTTATCTCAATGTGTGATAGAATCGCTTTCAGTGAAGACAACCGCAAGAAATGCGTGGATCTCTTCAATCAATGCTATCAGAAGAAGATATCAATCGAAGACTTATTCAAATCCAAGACATTTGTGACGTCATCAGAGGGCGACGACTGGACTATTTTCATCGCACAGATAGTGTAAGTCTTTATGAAACTATCAAATCTCATCTTTCAATAAAATGAATCTTTCAAATTGATAATTGCTCAGGTTCATACTCTTGGTTCGGTCCACACAAATAAATATTTACCATGACTTTGAATTTTCGCGCCGCAAAATCTGTCGAAAATTCTCCTTTTTATACAATAATCTCTGTATATATCCGATGTTTAATAGGAAATTGATGTTTGAAATGCTGTTCGCAACCAACAGATGAATCACGTGATTCCCACATGACTTGTGTTTACAAATAATTTTGAGTTTCAAGGATTGATTCAATAGTTTTAAACGTTTTTAAAAATGATTGCAATGTCGTTAAGAATCGGTTTCACAAAATATTTGCGTTTAATTAAAACCAAAGGCTTTAATAAATTAATTAAATATACGATTAGTGACAGAAAATTGTGTCAAATAAGTAGTGATATTAAAAACGAGTCAAATGTCAAAAACAAAGTCTATTTAGAAAACAGTTTCACAAAAACCAAACAACTTTTGAATTACAATCAATCAGTTGATGGTTCGACCAAATGGGTGACAATGTATTGCTGTGGACCCACTGTTTATGATGACAGTCATTTGGGTCATGCCTTCACTTATATCAGATGTGATCTAATCCGAAGAGTTTTGCATAAATATCATAATATTTACGTATTTATGGCAATGAATATTACAGACATTGACGACAAGATTATATACAAAGCCATCCAAACAAACAGTGATTTCAGAAAAGTTTCAAACATTTATTGCAATTCATTTATAGAAGACATGAGATCTTTGAATATTTTGGACCCAAACTGTTACCTTCGAGTCAGTGACCACATAAAGACAATAACCGATTATATTAAAACTATTTTAGACAAAGGCTTTGCTTATGTCGCTCCTAATGGGGACATAAACTTTGATTTCGAGCATTTCATACAAACATTTAATATAACAAATACTTCCAATAATGAAATGCCGTTAATATCCGACAAATCTCTGAACAAAAAGTCTCCAAAAGATTTTGCCCTCTGGAAGGCATCTAAATCGGGAGAACCAAAATGGGATTTAATCACTTCAGATGGACAGACTCTCCCCGGAAGACCAGGTATTAAATTTTAAAAAAATCAATTTCAGGTTTAGTTCTAATTGGTTTGAATTGTGGAAAGGATGGCACATAGAGTGCAGTGCTTTGGCTCATAAAGTGTTTGGCCATCAAATAGATTTGCACTTCGGAGGCGCTGATCTTCGCTTTCCGCACCACCACAACGAGTCCTGTTGTAGTCATGCCTTTGAAGAGACGGATCAAACTAAGTCTCTGTACAGTTGGGTCGACATTTGGCTCCATTCCGGACACTTAAACCTCAAATCGGAAGTAATTTTTTTCTTTCTAGAAATTGAGTAATGATTTAGTTATAGACTATTAATAGGGATATACTCTGCGCTTCAATTGCGAACTTTAACCCCAAGATGAGACATGAGATAAGACAAGATCAGCCCATCGAAATAAATTAGAATAAAGTTACATTTTGATCAGCTGTGGATTTATTTGCAAGCTAATTGTTTGTGCGACACCTTGCTTGAC
>JAQFXL010001436.1:0-12029 GCA_034693445.1 Edwardzetes edwardsi | reverse complement strand
TTTTTAGTGAACTTCTTCTGAACGCAAATTATCACTAAATCTCCGGAATTTAATCAACATTTCCAGCAATTTATTAGACATTTTGACAAATGATAATCAAATTCAATGATATAATTGTCTTATAATTTAATTTCTTTGAAATTTTATTACAAAACACTCTTTTCTGAGAATTTTCAGCACATTTTCAATGATTGACAAACAGTTCATTCTTTGTCCTAAACCGGAAACAGTCATTGGAAATGAACTTGAGCATGCTTATACTTAAGCAATCATGATTATAGCCCAAAGTGCTCTAGTTAGTTTTATTAATAAAAATTATTTTGAATTTAAATTAAATAAATTACATAAAAATAATTAGAAAATGAATTCAAATTTTCTTCAATAAAATGGTTTATTGAATGTCTTAATGATTGTCAAACTATTTGGCCTTAAGTTTGTTTTGTTGAATACCTCGACTGAAAGCCAGTTCCCAGTTGTTATGGTCTTTCATTTCGAGCAAAATCTTAACACAAGACTGAAAGCTAAGAGTTTTCTTAACCAACGGATTCAGTTCAACGTATTTATGGATCGGAAGTCTATAGCACTCAATGCCTTCAGTGATGGCTTTCTCTAGAGTTAGCGGTAGTTTACATGTCTTTCCCACTAATGAGCCCAGGATATAAGTGGCGCTGTGGTCAAAGTCTTTCATAGTATACTTGGAGTCGGGCGACAAATAGATGAGCCGTTCGTTTGAAAACAGTTGGGAATAGGTTTCCGAATGAATATTAACGTAATGTTTCTCTAAGTCTTTGATTGGATTCATGTATTTTAAAAAGGTTTTCATTACTCGAGAGTTTGGATCACAACTACAGAAATGAATATCAAAAGGTTCCCGACTTTCCATCCGATTTATTTGGTATAATTGGGACATTTGTCGGCCGACGGACTGAATCTCGTATTCTTGCATTTCTTTATCGAAAGAACAGTCGATAACCAGTTTTTGACCGAAAAGTGTCGCTGTTTTCAGGTTATGGAAGGAATACTTTTTGAGCCCTTTTTCAAAATATCGGGTGAATAAGGCGTTCCTGTAGTGTCCGTATTGGAGGTTATTCTGTTCATCAAAACATCCGATGACTTTGATTTCAGACAAAAATTGGTTTTCCTTTTCTCTACTCTTTTGTTTGGTTTCTTCAGCTGTTCGGGCGTTCCTCCAGATATCGAACTCTCGAATGAACAGATAGTCTAAATGTCTTCGTTGTCGATGAGGTAGTGCCGCGTTTTTGATGATATAATCAATGTCTTCGACGGTGACAGTCGTCGGAGAGAATCGATTTTTAAACAGAACTCTATTGTAATATTCGACGACTTGTTTAACAATATCTTCAGATTCTTTGTCGACAATCAGCTCTCGATATGAGTCGATTGAAAGCATTTGCCTTGGATTTGATTCCTCCCGAAGACGTCTTTCTGCGAGAAACTGATCGGCGATTTCGGGAAATCGTCTCATTTTGAACGGATAGTTAAGGATATGGTTTGGCCACAGAATCGGACGAATTTTTCTCATTAACCGAATCTTAAAGTAATGATATTTATTGGACACAAATTTGTATAAGAATTTCATAATTGGATTAAATAGTAATCCAGAGATCAGTTCCGGAGAAAAGTTATTCAAAAAGTTGTGTTTATTTACATTCAAATCACATGTCTTTGAATGCAATCGAAAACGTAATTCATTTTCAAACCATAGCTTCGCTTCAAATCATATGAAATGAATGCATAAAAAGGTCACAAATTAGACGTCAAAAACGTTACAAAAAATGGTAGACTTTGTTGTTGTTGTGATGTCTTCATCTGAGCAGATAATTTGGTGACCAATTAGATTGTTATCTCAATGCCTAATATGCTGTCCACTCTTTGATTATCGTCAACACAAAAGCAAGAATAATGTCTCAAAATCCACTCAATCGTTACTATAATCGGATTCAGTCTTTGGTGACCAGAATTCCAGAAAATTTAAGATCTATTGATATCTCATGGATTCGTTTGCGAAGAGACGCTTCCAGCAGTTCATCTTCAGGAGTGAATTCACCCGTCCATCAGAACAGACCAGAAGTGCCGAATAGTCGGCCGTCGACGACAAGAGCGTCTTCCACACAATCAGTGTTTGGTTCGGCCAACAGCTCACAAACAGTCAGTCCGACACAGAGTCCGACGGCTACCAGTGGTGGTCAGTCCTTGTCTCGTCCGCCTCACTCGCATTTGTATCGCCACTCATCTCATTATCCACTGCTGTTCGGCTCATACAACAACTGGTCGACGAATCGCGACCACCGATTGATATCACATTCAAACCCGTTATCAAATGCGGACAAAGAAAGGAACGTTTTGTCCGCTATTATGTCGATTATAGTGATCGCCACTTTGGCCACGGCTTTGGCTCAGCCCAAGTGGTTCTCCATAACGGGTGGTGTCTGTACCCGACGGTATATTGGTCTCCAAGAGTTCTTCTACGTCGGAAACTTCAATAACTATCACTTCAATGTTAACAAAGGTTTTCATCAAAATTTTCATTCATTTATTTCCGACTTTTATTTGAAATTTAATTAAATTTCACGCTTTGGTTGTCTTTTAGGCCAAACATATGATAGAAGTTTCCTCTCATTTCACTAATTGTTTGAGTCTTTAGTTTTAATTCTGAGTTATTATCAGAAAAATGATGGCATCGAATGGAAAGTGATTTGAATCCAGAATTAGATACTTATTTGTAATTAATTTTCATTTATTTTAATCCTTTTTATGATTAATGACTGAATGAATAGATTTTTAAAATTGATTTCATTTTCTAGT
This sequence comes from Edwardzetes edwardsi, assembly GCA_034693445.1. NCBI lineage: Eukaryota > Metazoa > Arthropoda > Arachnida > Sarcoptiformes > Ceratozetidae > Edwardzetes > Edwardzetes edwardsi. The sequence goes on along the minus strand of JAQFXL010001436.1, from coordinate 9,203 downwards.
CATTCATCAAAAACCGAGTATTTTATTCAAAAAATAAGATTTCAAATCAATTTTGGAATTAATCCCATAATTTGAAAATATTTATCACTCCATAAATGTCTTGCAATTGATATTCAGACAAATGTTTCGTTGCAATAAATTAGCAGATTATCAATTTTAATTGCTTTCTCCGATTTTAATTATCAATTCGTGTCATCACTTGAATTAACATTCGTTTGGTTTTTGTTGTTTTTGACTTAATTTTCAAATGAATTTCTGTAAACATTTTTTTCTCCAATTTTTTGCTTTTTCTCTAATTTAATGAGTTTTTTGATTGAAATCCAAAACAAATGATAAAAACTAATAATTAATAAATTATTTCTTCGATTGTTTTGTTTATCGATTGAGTGAATAATAAATAAGAAATTTCACGACATTTGAGAGATTTATTGAGTAATTAATGGATAATCTTTTGGAAAGTGATTGAGAAATACACGAATACGTGAATAGAATTTTCAATACTCTATTAGAATTTCATTTGCAATCGATTTCTATTACAATAATGGGTTTACAAAACTCATAATTCATGGGAACTATCTTTAAATTCTTTGATTTACTTTCGATTTCCAAGAATTCAGAACCGATTGAAGACAAAGCAAAGCAAACAGAATATTATTATTTAGTCCACTCTTTGAAAGACTTGAATTTTGATATTTTTGTCAATAATTTTCTTTCTTTAAATTCAATTTCAATACAAATATTTGATTTCAACTGAATTTTGTTTCTCTTTATCTCTCGTTTCAGTGAAAGCGGGAAATATTTTCGATAAACACCGAGAAACTGATACCAAAGAAGTAAAGACTCATTTAACTACTGAAGAGATTCTATTGTATGGAATGAATGGTGATCTGAAGAACTGCGTGACCCCAGAGATAGTAACACTGCAGCGCACAATAATAGGGCTGTGCTTTTTCGCAATTATGTTTAATTTGATTCAATTCTTCTTCGACACACTGGGAGTACATACAAAGTGGTTAAACGCCGTCCGATCACACGCTTTGGGAAACATCTTAAGCGTACTCTTATGTGTGGTAATCGTCGGCGTCTCATATCTGGTCAGTGATCTACTCGAGAAAGAACAGCGCCGACTATTGAAACAAAACGTTAAGAACTTGACCCCTGACTCACATCACGTTGAAGTGAAGTTTGAGCTGAGCTACTATTTGGTCACTTTCTCGGGACTGTTGGCTATTATAGCCGCGGCTTCTAATCTATTGCGTAGACCTCAGCACTACCTGATCGACGCTTCTGACTCCTTCTGGACGGATGATATCGACGAAGAGCTCAATTCTTCTGCGACGGCTTCACCAAACTGGCAGTCGTTAAATACTGCCCGATCGCCGCTATTCTTACCACCACCGCCTCCACCCCCTCATCCGTCCATATCCCTATCCCCTCCTCCACCGTACAGCCCTTAAAATCAATTAATATAAAAAATAACAACTAATTAATTAACTGTTTTGGTACTAAAAATGCCTTAAATGTCATATCGAGTGAGATATTGAGATATTCTCCAAAATCTATTAATGACTTATTTTTCGACTATATTTCAAACATTTCTTCGAAATATTTTGAAATAATTTATTGAAATTTTAGGAAATTTTTCATTAATCTTATGAAATATTGTATAAAATAATGAATATTTTAACTTATTTTTGAAAATATTGTTATAATCTGTTGAATGTTTTCATTGTTTTCGTTGAGAAGCGTTTCGATCGATATTCACAACACGAAAGACATGTTTTTTGTATATTTTTCTGTATATTTGACGATAACATTGGAAACTGAACCACAAATTATTAACTCTTGTATTATATCTTCTAATCAGTGATAAAATACATTAAAACACAGACGGCTTTCAATTCATTTAGTTTTGGTATTTCTCTAAGAAGTTGTCATTTATTTCGATAACAGTTTTCTCATTGAAACCATAATTTCATATCAATTTCAAGCAATCATTCAATTGAATGAGTCTTTCGTTTCATTGGATTTGTTTTGTTTTTGTTTCAATCATTTATGAATTTCAGTCATTTTCTGTGAATCTCATCCAATAAACCGATTTTCTGCTGACATTTGTTTTGAAGAATATTTTATTAAATCCTTTTTTCAATTCAAGAATTAGTGGGAATTATAGCCGTTTTATAATAAATGTTTGAAATGTCCGCTTATATTGCAATACATCATTGGATTGAATATAAATTTCATTTCCTCATTGCATTCAATTCATTCAATTCTCGTTAATTGAAATTTGAAAATTCAAAAGTTAGGGCAAAAACTGTTTGGAAAAAGTTATTGAAAAATCAATTTTTCAATTCTCTAACTTTTCGTAAGAAATGGTGTGAATTTCTCTTCTCTCAGCCCTATCCCTCATCTGTCCCTCTCTTAAGACAGAAATATTATATTTCCTTATTTAGTATCAAACACTCAGACCATAAGTCCTCACAGATTAGACTTAAAACATGATTTATATAATAAATAATTTTTATGATACGCCACACGAAAGCAATTATTAATGGCGTAAAACCAGAGAAAGAAATAAATTTATTTCAATCAAAAGATAGTTATTTCCTAATAAATATTATTAAAAGTTATAATTTCATCTAAAATTGGTCTTACAGTTGAGCTGAATTAGACCCACAGCACAGCATTTACCTCTCTTATCGACAAATAAATCATATGAAAACCTTTTTGGGCGCAAAAATGCAGAATCTTTTTGCTGATAAGTTGAGCTCGAAATTAAAATTCATGTTTCATCCATTTAATTCTTTGGCTCTAAGAAATTTGATTCTTAACGAGACACTCATTTAGGATAAGAACAAAAAACAATTTAATAGAGGATTGGGTTTAAAAGTTATTCACAAAAAAGCAAATCTGAAGAATAATCTGGTATTTAAAACAGAGATAAGACTAATGTCTCATTCATTTCAGGCATAAAATTATTATTAGACGAGAAATAATGAGTCGAATAACTCACAGATAACTCATTTCGAGGAATATTTTATTCTAATTCTTGACTCCAGTCTTATCACATATTCGGCAAAAAATGCTTTTAAAGGATCTGAAAGAGGATTCTTCAGTTCATAAGCTTTTCTCACACATTATTAAATAGTTGATAGAATAATTAAAATTCAAGTCTAAACTCATCTATTAATTTAAAGTAATGCTAATTGTGACGGATATACGCTGTGAGCAACGGATGTGCTCCGAGTTTTATCAAATGTCGCACAGAATTGTGAACATTATTTCATATAATTCTATCATTAAATTTATTTTTCAATTCACTCAAAATGTCTAAGATTTTAGAGTGAAATTAATGGATATAATCCCAGTTTATCTAAAATTATTTATATTTTTCTTTTGGAAGACAAGGCTTTAAATAAATAAATAAATGAATTTTGAAACAAATTTTAGATAAGAAACAAACAATGAGTTCCGGTGTTTCGTAAACTAATCCAGCATTTGATTGATTAACTGGTTGTCAATAAAAATGACTAATTCTCATGAAATGCCTGGAATCTGATGTCTCATCATTTAATTCAAGCTGTTATTCAATTAATAATTAATATCATTCATATTTATATTGCTATCTCTTCTGCTAAATGACAGCGATAACAATCATTGCCTTGAAATTTGATTTAATAAATTTAAAAGCTTTTGAATTTTAAAACTATAATCTTGGTCATTGCTTCGAGAAATGGATAACTATTTGGTCTAACTTTGAGTTCTTGACATTGAAAACAATTGAAAACAAACCTAATAATGAAATTTAATTCATATAAACGTGTAATCTATCCATTCGTTTGATATAATCTATGAATGAGTGAAAAATATCTTTACTTTTGATGTTTGAATCAATTGCTATAAGTATTAATACATTTCTTCAACAAATTATATAGTATTTTAAACATCTATAATAAATATGCAATAAATCAAAATAAATGTCTTCGAGCTAATCTCAAAAGTGTTATTTTATTAACTATTTTTTTGCTGAAGAATTGAATTTTGAGTTATAAAAAGAAAAGTTTACATTAAACTCATTTTTAAGAAATGAGTTTCTAATCAATTCTGATCTGAAAGTTATTAAAATCATAAAAGTTTTAAAATAAATTATTTTTTATTATATTTTAAGTGATTTCGATATACTTTTTATCAGAGATTTTTCTTCTTTTCAAATAAATCGTTTTTCAAGTTTGGTTTTCATTGATATCACGATTAATAGTGAGATAAATTAATCCAGGTGTGTCTGTAGAGCCCCCTCGGTTTTAAAAACAAATTTGATTCAAAATTCATTGTCATTCTTAAATTTGTCTTGATAAATTCAACATGAATTCAACTGCATCCCACGTTAAATTCAAATGTTAATTTGTCAGAGAAGCTTGGTTATTTTGAAATAAAACAAAATAATAAATATATTGATACATTTTCTAAACTGAAATTAATTGCATTCATTGCTCTCTTGTCTAAAACTATTAATAATTTTGATATTTTAAAATATTTTTCTTCCGATGAGATTAATATAGAGATTAAGGTTTGACTTCATTTCAATTGTATAGAATAGATAGGTATTAAAAATAAGAAAATTAATTGCATTAATGAACTAATTGGGCATTAATTGAAATTTTTATCCAATTTTTCATACCTTTGCGTAAAGTATTACATATTATGAAAACATTTTTCGGTTATAATGAATGTATTATTCTTAAGAAAAACACCGAAACTTATGCATAGATTTATAGGCATTTTTGTGCCAATTATTTAATTAATTTATTCTCTGACCCAAAGGCAGAGCAAAGAAAAAATCAATTAAATAATCGTTTATTATTATAATAGCTTTTAATTAAATTCAGCTAAAAAACAGTGACTTATAAATACATTATATATTCATTAATAAGCAAAAAATGATCTTTTCTTTGAAAATATTGTATAAATAAAATGTCACACAAAACAGAAAAAAGGATCTGTTTCTCACTTATATTCAATTATAATAACCAAATATCAATAACTGGAGGAAAAACATATTTAATATTCAGACGATAGCATAGATATGAGAAAATGCTTTTGTTTTTTCATTTTGATTTGCATTTTTGTTAAGTGATTCTCAAAATTAATATAATTTTTTTGAAGAGAATAGTCTTCAGATTGAGTTCAATAGCAAACAGTGTTGTCTTCTCAACTCATACCGTGGTATTAGAGAGAATAACAACAAATTTTCATAAGTTTTCATTAAACATATGTTTATCTTCTTAATAATCAACATTTGTTTGCCAAGAATTTGATTTATTAATAGGTTTTTGGTCCTCTCTTCACATCACAAACAAAATAAAGAATTGTTGCGCAGAGCGAAGAAAATCCATTTCGTCACAAATTCTTGAGATTCTGTACCCAATTGTTATGGCGTTCAATGGATTTTCTCACCAAAAAAGCTATTGAATTGATTGGTCTTCGCTGTCATCAGATAAAAATACAGTCGATTGAAAACTAAGAAATAATTCTCTTTCTCCTCGAATATCAGTTATCAGACAGAATTTGATGATTTGAATATAAAACACTGAGTTTTGGCTTATGTTTTAAAAATAGTCAATGAATGCGCATAATATTATCGCTCTTTTTATGAATTTGATATCAGCAGCGAAGTAAGAAGACTCGTCTTAAAAATCAATGACAAGATGAAGGACTGCTGTTTTGAGACAAACCATAAACGCCAACACATTTAGAGTTTCATTCAATTCATCCAAAGAGAGATCAGATGTTTCGATAGCGCTTTCGGTCTCATTATTTATACTTCTCTCGAGTGTCACAACTGTTTGACATTTGATTTTTTTGATCACAAAGTTTTCAATTGTTGTTTAGATATGAAATTTGGTTTATAAGTAAAAGTCGAACAGATTTTATTGGTTTGGAAATAATTTGACGGCTCTTCTCGTTTAAGGTTTAGAAAAGTGCTTTAATTTTCATTGTGTTTTGTTTCACACAAATTGAATGAAAATTCGTTTGATTTCAAGGTTGGCTTAATTTCTTTTTGTATTACTTTTCCATTCATTTCCATTGAATAGCTTTTTGTCAAATTTTTTTTGTGGTTAATTTTAATAATCATAGTATTCATTGGACTGTCGCTCCAAAAGGCCTGTCTGTCTCTTACATACTCTCCTTTCAAATGTGCCTTTCATTCAGTTTTGGTTTTCAATGTTGAAAAATCATTTTTATAAAACTCAGTTAATTTGTTATTAATATCAATATTTTTAGAAATTTTTATTTTCTTTTGAGTGTTATTTTTGGTTTTGACTCAAAACATTATTGATTAGCTCTTGCAAGTGTTATGAATTATACCAGAATATTGGATTAAATTCAAAACCTTTTCATTAGATGAGTCATTTTGATGAATAGTGTATTGATTATCAATATTTTCATTTATTGCTCGATTAGTTTATGAAAAAGACATAATAAGTGCTCAAATTATAATAACTAATGATTTTTCATACAAACTGCTCTCAAATATTATCTGATTTAAGCATATTTTTACCCGAAAAGAGAGAGATAGAGACATCCAAACCGTTTGTGTGATCAACAGATTCATCAATCATCTGAAGAAAGCCTCAAATATAAAGACCACATAAATACTAAATGTGAGTAAATATAAGTAAATATATTTTTGGAATAAATAAATAATTTACAACTCATTCATAAGAAATTCATTTCTTCTCATTATATAGTTTTAAGGGTTATTTTAAAAACTAATTTATTTGATTTTATTATTTATTACTTTTGAATGCTTTTTCACTATTGACTCAATAGTATTGAGTGTTGAGTGTGTTTTTTCTGGGGTAAAGCCTTTTAAGCAATTTTACTATTAGTTACACAACTTTTGAATTAAGACAGAAATAAAAACAAGAACTGAATTCAATCCTATCATTAAGTGATTTGAATCTTAATATTTTTATTCATTTATTTGTTAACCCGATAATTGAGTCATCCGTTTGTATTGGGTTTGATGTTTAAAATATTTGTGTTATATAACATGGGTTTTATAATAGGGTTATGTTATTGTTGTATAAGACTTGATGGGAACAACTGATGATTTAGGAGAAATTCAGTGGTTTGAGACAGAAATGAGTGAATAAAAAGAGAAACAGTTTTTTCTCTCAACTATTAAATATTCGATGCAATCGTTAAGCAATAGTTTGTTGAATTCAAGGCTTAATTTGGGTCAATGGTGAAGGGCAAGGCTTTCCTCGATATCGCATACATATCCACATCATCCACACAATGGTTAAAAGGGGTAACCAGAGATCACATCAGGAAGGGATTAAATCAGAATCATTTGATAAATTCAAAGGCTTTTGAAAATATTTCCACTTTTCAAAGATATGTCAAGCATTCAACTAACGATTGTTTTTGTTTCAAATCGGCATGATCATATTAAATACAGTTGTTGTAAAAACAACTTGGTTACTTTCGCAAAATGCTAATACCGCCAATAATTTATAGGTAAATGAAGGTTGGCTTTAGGGGCAGCATATCATTAAGGATGCGAAAGACCTGAGCGTTAAATATTAATATTCATACAATTCTTCTATTTTTTTCTCCTCTCGAAATCAGTTTCTGAACTGAATGTTAAAAAAGCTTAAAATTTGCGGTCGTTTTCAATTGTGAGCAAAACCTGACTAACAGTTAAATTAGTTTTCAATTCTTTTTGTTATTTAAAAATTTGGTAAAATTTAAACACAAATTAACTTAATTTCGAAACACTTCTGAATTAGAAACGAGTTTTTAAAACATTTTAAGTTTTTTCATGCATTCAGTAATTATTAGGAGAAAAATAGAGAGTAAACGAAGATTTGGTTTTTAAATAACATTTTTTTCATGCATTAAATGACTGGTTCTTTGACTGCAAACCAGTCCTATTCTGACGGTCACAAAAGAATTGAGAATTGGCGACAATATCCCATTAATGGGGAATAAAATTACTTATGATTCTAATCAAACCCAATGTTATTGAACTCAAAGCCAAAAACCATTGCATTAAAATTGAGTAAAACTCCAAACAATTTTCAGACAGATATGAAAATATTTATTGTCGTTATAGTTGTGTTAAAATAAACACAAAATTCATTGGATAATCAAATACATAATATGAATAAATAGCTTCAAAGGAGGTCTGCAGAAGAGTACACAACAGTGAAGTAGATACAGTTTGCCAAGGAGTAAAAATAAACTAACAAACTTACGATGCATTTTGCAATGAATAGCTTTTATTTCATTTTTCATGAATATTAGAGCTATTAATCGAAAATAAACATTACATTAGGTTTTGGTAGAGATGGCAACAAAATTGTGCTCTTTCTCCACTCCAGAGTATGTTTTCGATCAAACGTCCAAACATTTACTTAACGTTAGGTTTCTGTGGCTTTCATAACGATAACATCGATTAATTTGAGCCCATATTACCCTCTCTCTAACTGTTCAATAGTTGAGTTTATTTATTATAAACTCATTCTATTCATTCGTTTTCAATATAATTAGACTTTTGATGAAAAATACGGATATTTTTCTGTCATTCGGTATAAATGAGTCTTATTTACAATTTTATGTTAAATATCATCAATGAAAGCATTGAATGCGAATAAAAGTTCGCCAAAAATGAACAAAAATGAGTTTTCCGATAATATTCTGTGAGTTTGTATACAAAGACATACTTTGATTCCGACTGTCTGTTCAGTCTTTGATCTTTCAGTTCATTTTCTCTCATCCCAATTGTTCCTCAAATCAACTGAATTGTGATATATTTGCTCACTTTTGATAATTTCTTCAATTGTTCGTAACTCAGATCTCCGTTAAAACCTAAATCATATAAATTTGAAGACATGGCAGACGCAGAAAAGACTAAGAAGGCGAGAAAGCCGTCGGCTTTCCTCTTTCTCGCGGCCACTTCAGCCCTTTTCGGTGCAATCGGTATGTCTTTGCATTCGTTTTATATGAAATCATAAATTAATAGACTTTTGGTCTGATCTTAAGCCATGGGAACTGTTTTGGGATGGAGTTCGCCGGCTATGGGAAGTATGGCAGAAAATTCCAGTGATCCCCGACTTCATGAAGATATGAAACAAACCAAGTCTTGGATCAGTTCTAGTGCCACATTAGGAGCGCTGGCCGGAGCTCTCGCCTCA
>JAQFXL010001435.1:0-12038 GCA_034693445.1 Edwardzetes edwardsi | reverse complement strand
ATTACAAAGATTTTTACTTTTGGTTCTAAAAATAAGTGCAATTATCTCTCTTTGTTGTAGAGATGGGTCTATTCTTTGTCTTTTTTCTTAATTATAGTTTTCTTATCAAAAACCGTATGCAATGAACAGCCATAGAGAGGGAAAGTCATAATCTATCAAAAGAGGGCCAGTTTGATGCAGTGTACCAAGGTCAGCCTAATAACCAAAAATCTGCTATAAAAAGGTGATCCCAAGTGATGATCAGCACAATCGCTAACATTTGCTCAAAGCTTTCAATTGAAAAAAGAGAAACACTTCTCAAAACTCATACAAAAATGAAACTTTTGGTAAGTTTTGGTTGTTTTACAAAATTTGTCAAAACATTAATGATTTACAATTTAAACTTTCAGTTGGTATTCACCGCCCTTTTGGCCACTGCTTACGGCACAATCATCACTAACCCAGTCGCCTATGGCAACGTTGGGTTGCATGGTTATTCAGGTCTCTCAGGTCTCTCAAGTCTCTCAGGTGTCTCAAGTCTCTCAGGGCTCTCAAGTCTTTCATCCTGGGATGGTCTTGGCTCACGCTCGTATGTGGTGGGAAACCAAATTCCACTGAGCCGAACAGTACTGACCTACCCATCTTACCGCACCGTTGGACTGTCGAATTATGGTCTGTCAAACGGCTGGTCTAATCTGAATTTGGGTTTAGGTTTGGGAAATTTGGGAGGTTTGGGAGGATATCGTAATGTCATCATATAATCGTCCACTAAATCAACTCATCGTTCATTTGAGCTAATTTTCAAACATTGACTTAAAATTTACTAAAATTTTGGCGACTTTTCAATAAATTGCAATCAATTAAGGAATAAAAGATTTTTTTCAAAAGCAAAACAAAATTTCTTTTTACTTATTTATAAAACGAATTAAAATTTTCAACAAAATGATGAAAAGTTAAAAAGAAAAATATTTTTCAAAGACAGCGATAAATCCCAACCAATTTTAAAGGCAGTCTTGGTTTGTCTTCTGGCGCTATACTTCATATATAGCATCTTTTAAAGCTAGATATAAATACAATTGTAAATAGATTTTCAAACTTTCTTTAGATAAAACTAATGTTTAAAAATTTAAAGTCATTTTATATCTGATATAAAAGTGAAAGCATTTAATATCAATCATTCTTTTAAATTCTTACAAATTCTTATTTTGATTAAATTGAAAGCAGTCTCGGGTTTATCTGAGGGCACAATATGTTCAGTTCCTCTGACAGCGATCTTTTCATAGCATTCATCTATTCAACTATCCTCTCAATTGTATTTTGAGAGCATTTGAGACTTCTGGCCACAGATCTTTGTGATGGGGGGAGGGTTAGTCTTCTCAGTTTCCTCGCTCACAAACCACCAGTGGTGACAACCAGTGGATATCTTTTTCGGGGCAAAACCACATTTTGTCGCACTTTTTTTAACTTTTGTTTGAGACCTAATTTATAACATTACTGATTGTTTTTTAACTGACAACTAATCCATATTTTTTCAAAGTTTTAACAATCATTGATTGACTGTAACCTTCACCGGAAAGTAATCTATGCAGTCATCCCGACTGATGGGTTCAATTTGAACGCATTCATTGTTATGTAAGCAATTCAATTAGAGATCTAATCTAATCTAATCTATGAAAAAAATCTTGGTTCGATACAACATAGAGATTTGTGAGATTGATATTTACTGAGTGATTACAACTTAAAATCTAGTGAAAAATCTGAGTTCATGTTTTGTATTACTAACCAGAGTGATGATCACCGCCATAAACATTTACCACCCCGATACTTTCGGAACCCAAATGCATCATAGAGAATATTTGACAAATGATTACGAACAATGTTCCCTACTCGGTATCCTTGTTCATAGTCGTGACATTATATATCTGTCCAAAATCAGGTTCATCAAACCCATGGCCTTGATTTCCAAAATGGTTTGAACCAATACTTACTCTTCAAACCGATGGCCTCCCTATCCATGTCCACTATCGAAAACTTTATGCAATGTTCAGCCAAAGAGAGGATATCTATCAAAAGAGGGCCACTTTTTTTATTTAGAACTACGAGTTTGATGCAGTGTACCAAGGTCAGCCTAAAAACCAATTTTCTATAAAAAGGTCGTTCTAAGAGATGATGAGTTCAATCGCTAAATATTTGGTAAAAGCTTTCAATTGAAAAAAGAGACAGTTTTTAAAACTCATACAAAAATGAAACTTTTGGTAAGTTTTCAGTTGTTTTACAAAATTTGTCAAAACTTTAATGATTTTAATTTGATTTTTCAGTTGGTATTCACCGCACTTTTGGCCACCGTTTACGGCACAATCATCACTCCCCACATTGGCTACCACAGTCTCTCAGGTCTCTCAGGTCTATCTGGCGTATCAGGTCTATCATCCTGGGACGGACTTGGCTCGCGCTCTATTGTGGTGGGCAGTCATATTCCTATAAGCCGATCAGTGTTGACCTACCCGTCAACCTACCTCTCGCCATCTATCCGCACCGTTGGACTCTCCAACCACTTGGGTCTAACGAACACCTGGGGTGGATTGAATGGATTGAATGGATTGAATGTAGGTTATGGTTTGGGTGGCATTCGAAATGTAATCCTCTAATCCCTGACTAAATCAACTAATCTTTCATTTGAGTTAATTTGTAAAAACATTGACTTCGAAATCAATTGAAATTTTGGCGACTTTTCAATAAATTGCAAACAATTGTGAAATAAAAGATTTTTTCAAAAGCAAAACAAAACTTCTTTCAATTTATTAATTAAAAGAATCAAAATTTTTAATTAAGTTAAAAAACAAAACTATTCTTTACCTTTGAAGACATCAATCAATTATTTGCCAACTTTAAGGGTCGCCATGAGTTCAACGATTTGTTAGACGCCTCTCAGCTACGGAAGTGATTAATGGTTTCACTTTGATTATTATGAGCTGATTCTGGCCGAGAATTCCAAATATAAGACGTTTGTAACTTTGTTTCAATTGGTGATGTTCTCAAACAATATCTTTCCGTCTCTCTTCACTTCTTCAGGAACATTTTCTTATGAGAACTCGAACAGTGAGTCACAGAATGATTTGATTTTTGTTTGAGTTATTTTGACTTTTCACAAACTTATTGAAATATAACCAAGTTCTCCATCGAGCCAAAGGATGACTGGATCTTTTATCGGCTTGTTTTGGCTCTCGATAAACCAATAGGAATAATGCCGTCCTTCAGATGTGTCCGAACAATAAATAACCCGAATATTGTTTGAATTCGGTAACAAATGAGAGGTCCGGCAATGATTTTATCTCATCACTCGTTGTGGATAACTCAAGACATGAGTTTAGAAAAAATTATATGACTGCCAAATGAATAAACAAGAACACTTTTATTGCTTAGTTTAAAACTCTCACATAATTCTGTTGCAGGTATCATATTTATATCAAATCAAATAACCTTAACTTATTGAACAGGTGCAGTTGAAGAATAACATTCATTGCCTTCTTTATTTGATAAGAATTTTTTGGGGTAAACTATTCAAGATAACAATTTGTGACTCATTGGTAGTCTGAATAATAATAATATTTGAAACTCAATATTATTCCATATTTAGTGGTTTCTAACCGTAAAGAAAACTACACAGATATGAAGACCACTAATTGCTGCTCAACATAAATCCTACTAGATTAAAAAAGAAATATTATATTAGAGGTATAAGCTTTTTACGGTATAAGTTATACCCTTGATCATTGAATAAACTGATTGAAAAGAATTGAAATAAACTTTGAAATAATTTAATTCATTTTTATTCATTTCAAGACTTTCCAGATTATTTTTAAAGAATTGAGTGATTAATAAACGATAAGACAATAGAAATGTAGGAAATGATTAAAAATATCCCATATTTTTAGCAAATCTGTTGTCGGAAACGATATGTATTTTTCTGTTTAAAACGTAGACATAAGAGACCGGCCGACGAAAGCTATAAACGGGACGACCATAACTCAGGCCTAAAATTAAATTTCAAAAATAGATTTTAATTAATTTTTGAGAATTCAATTGAAATTATGAAATGTTTTTCAAAAAACTAATTAAGAAGTGAGCGTTGATTGCGTTTATGGGACAGACCTGCGGAATGACCGATTCCTCCCAAAATAGGCTTTTGAATACCAGAAAGAGTTGGATGATAGACAGGGTTATAACGACCTGGAATGCCCACCACAAAGACCACAAAGATTGAAATTAATGCAAAACTCAACTGTAAGTGAAATGAATAAACACTAAAAATAGTAGTTTTCTACCGAAAACTTACCAATACTTTCATCTCATCCGTGAATTTATAAATGAAAACATCTGAAGTCTCATAAGACCTCTGAAGTTAGTCTTCAGGAAACCCAATGATTAACAAAATATTTTATTGTTCGCTTATCACCTGACCCTTCTTTCAGCACTCAAAGTAGTCGCCGATCGTATTATTGATTACTTGAGAATCTTTGTCAGAATATTTATGAGAACTTTTCACTCATTAAGGCATTAATTTGTCAAAAGGTTATTCATATTTAAAAATTTAATAACTTTTAAAATATTTTCAATAAAAAAGTGATATTTATTTTATTAAACTTTAAGTGATTTACAAAAATATTTTGATTTATATCATTGACGGACAGAATGAGTTTAAATAGAGTTGATGTTAATGGAGGAATGAATATACAAATGATGTTATAATGTCAGACATAGAGTTTAGATAAAAACATTAATAGATCAGTTGTTGAAAATTGTCAGGCAAATTTAAATCGACGAGGTAATTGGGAAAGTCACTGGAAAATTGAAACAATCAAACATTGAATGGCATTCAAAAAAATAAGTTGCAATAGAAAGGGAAGGAATTAAACTTTCAAACCATACTTTCCGAAAATAGAGTCAATTCTCTCCGTTTCCCCTAAATAAGGCTTTGGGTGTCCCGTGTTATAGGTTTTACTGTGTGCCCCATAATTATCTCCAACGCCATAGTTGTGATTTTTATGCTGACCAATGCTGTTATAGCCCGAGCCATGACCTCTGCTGTAATCATTTTCCCCACGCTTTCGGAATCCATATGCATCGTAAGGCAAATATTGTTGTCGGTAGGTATGACTATGAGCAGGGTAACCTCCTCCGTATCCTTGTCCAAAGCCGTGATCACTGCCGAAACTTGGAAAGTAACTATTTGCGAATCCTGGGCCTCCAAATCCAAAGCCTTGATTTCCAAAACTGTTTCCACCATATCCTTGGCCTCCAAATCCAGGTCCTCCATATGCCTGTCCTCCATATCCCTGTCTTCCATATCCATGACTTCCATAACTGTGTCCACCATAACCATGTCCACTATGGCCATGATGTTTAGGAGCAGGGTGTTTTATATAAGTAGAATATCCCCATTTGCGTCCAACTGGGTATTAATTTTGATATTTTAATTCAATAAATAAGTTACTTTGAAAAATAAATATTTGATTTCAAACTGATATTTTCAGTTAAATATATAACGAATAAAATAACTGACCAGGATATCCATAAAAGCCATGTCCACCTCCATGTCCCTTTCCATAGCCGTGCTCATATTGAGCCAAAACACAAACATATAAAATACTTAAAACATTGAACACAAAAAATAATTTCATTTTCACTTTGAATGTGAATTCAAATAAATTTTTTGGACAACTTTTTCAAGACTCGAGTTATGACTGTTTGACACAATAAATAAAAAGGTATTTAATTTTAAACGAACCCCTATTTTAAAAATAATTTCGTTTTAATGAGATTTGAGTTCCGAAACAAATGAATACTTTTCTGGATATAAATTACATAAGAATTTAAATTTTAATTTGTTTTTTATAGCAAACTATTAGTGATAATAAAGGGTTTGTTACACTTTTTTTTGGTTAACTTCAAGGCCTCGAAACAATTTTTTTCAATAAAATATAAAATAAATAAATAATTTGTTGACATTTTTCTGGTCATTAAATTAAGTAATTAATTGTCAAAACATTACTCAATAATTAGTCAAAAGAGAAAAAATTACATAACATTTAATTAAAACCAATAAAAAATTGTTAAACAATTCCATCATTTTATTGGATTATTTATTTATAAAAAACAAATGACTTGATTACAGAAAATTTCTTTCAATTCCATTCAAAGGTAATTTAATTAATTTTTTGTCGAAATATTTCACAAAAGGTTACTTAACTGAATTTTATGCCCAATTTTTGTCTTATAATTCAGTATTGGATATAATAAGCGATTATTTGAAATAAATGTTTATTCGGACACAAATTGTAATTATTTGTAATCTTATGTTTGACTGACAGAGCATTTCATCAAATTTTCAATGTTTTCTTTATATCAAAACCAAAGATTTATTGTAATACTAAAAATTACATTATTATTATAGCTATTAGATTAAGCTAGTTCAAATTAATATTAAATATTTCAATTAGTAGTTAAAGCAGTTGTCGATTAAACTGTCTTGTTTAATTTTGAAAATTATTAATTCAAAGACAACGACAACGGTATTTGCCATCAAATGTGCCGCAGATTGTTACACACTTTTTGGGTGTCACAGCTCTGGGAGGGGTTGCAATCTTTTTCGGAGGCTCTTTGTTGACTAGATTATTGATTTGAGCGGCGAAAGTACAGACCAACTTTCCATCGATATTCATACAAATGTGCTCAACCGGGTGATCGTAAGAATATAGAATGTTTGACTGACCAATTTCATAGTGGGAATTTTCACCTGAATAGAAGCAACTGTGACACTCTCTCTTCCCATTTGGGTAATATGTGCAACAAATACGAAACGGTTGACTGCCATTAGTCTTCGAGTCAGTTGACAGTCCATTAGCCTCTTCTTCAACCGACAGACCGAAGGAAAGTGTGACCAACACTATGACTGCAAACAAAGCTGTTTTTGAATACATTTTAATTTTCCGTCGAATTATTATTCAAAGAAATGCTGAAATAAAAATAAAATTAGTCCTTGCACATTGCTTGATCATACTTTACATGAAGTTTTCATAGTTTGATTAATAGCTGTAAGTTTTGCTACATATTTATATGATTTTCTAATCCGGATCCTCTGAAACTTAAACAAAAAATAGATTATGAATTCCAGTGAAGAGTCGAAAACATTTGAAATGTTCTCAGAATTATTTCTTATTATTTTCCTTTAATTGTTTGTTTCAATTCTTATTTGATTATAAATTACATTGTTATCTAAAAATATCGTACATGTGAATGTACTTTAGCAAGGTTCAATTATGATAACAGAATATTTAATAAGAAATAACTGCTTTATGAAATCAATTGATTATTAGGCGAAAGATTTCTTTATTTTTGCTGCAAAACCATTCAATTCTCTTTCAAATAATGTTAGAAATGAAACCATTTTCTCGAAATTCATTTGTAATTTAGAATTGATTTTATGAATTGTTTTTAACTTATACTCAAATGTATTATAAAAACAATTTTTTGAATTAAATTATTATTATTATTATTATACCTTATAATAAGTTATCAAGGCTATTAATCATTTCAATATTTTGCGTTTCTTTAATTTCAGCATGACACGGCTATTAATCTTTCTTATTTTATAGTGGAACGAGGATATGAATAAATCATCAAGATTAGCCTATCAAGGCATTCAATAAAAATACAAATTCTTGATAGAAACTACTTTGATTGACCTTGACATTTGGTCAAAATTTTATAAATCTATATTTTTGTTTAATGATTGTTTGATTGTTTGGTGGACTTATTATTCGCTTATTTTAAGACTTCAAAGAAAATATCACTCATTAGGAATATATTGTAATTAAAGTCATTTTATTCTTCAAATTACTTCATTAATCGATGAATATATGATTTTTTTGTTTATTTTGAAATAATGTTTTATTTAATGATTTTATTTATTTGAAAATAAAACGAATGATCAGAATATTAGTGTCGAGTAAAGACTCTCATAGGACAGAAAGTCAAACCATGAGCGGAGAAAATGGTCTCATTATTGACCCGAACCTTCTGTTTGTGGCCCGAACGCCACCACCTAAATCCCAACCCACCTCAGCTAGGTCCAATATTTCCAGCAAATACCCTGAAAGAATGCAATTCGGTTTGGCCTGGCTTAATCTCACTTATGCTCCACAAAATTTCATCTCAAACAAGACCAAGACTATTTTGAGACACATTTCTGGTCAAATTAAATTCGGTGAAATCACGGCCATAATGGGACCATCGGGATGCGGTGAGCAATTATAAAATATTTATCAAGCTCGATATAATAAGCTTAACAATGAATTTCAGTGCACGAGATAATTTATTTTAATTTGAAGAATTTTCAGTATTGTTTTGACCCAGATCATTAAATAATTTAAATAATAATCTTTGATTGATAGGATTTCTTACATATATTTCTCTAATTTTGTTTATAATATTTTAATGAAAACTATTGTTTAATATTTTGTTGAATAAGTTGTCGAACACTATAATAGGTCTGACCTTTAATTTCACTTTTAATGACATTAAATAACTGGAATTGAGTTCAAACACGAGTTTAATGTAATCTAAATTTGTTTTAAACGACTCTTAATTCCAGTTATTATTTAATAATTGAATTGAATTTTTTTTCAGGAAAATCAACACTTTTGCGGTGTATTAACGGCCGTATAGTCAGTGATCTGAGCGCTGAGACTAAGTTCTATGTGAGCACAAGTCGTCCAATACATTCCTGTTTCATAGTTCAGGACCAGAAGGAACACCTCTTAATGGACTTAACTACCAAAGAGGTGTTGTTATATGCGTCTAAAATCAAGAATAATGTTATTGAACCGAATGAACAAGATAATTCAATAAACGCCTCCAATGAAAAGTCAAATTCAGGAAAGATATTAAGCGTCAGATCTATTCTGCATTCAATCGGAATCAGAAAAATGAAAAAATTTGACCACAAATCAAATATTCAAAAACTGATGACAGACCTAACACTCAATGACTGCGCGGATACAATGGTTTCCAACTGCAGCGGCGGTCAGCAAAAGCGAATAGTGATTGCTTTGGAGTTGGCCGCACAGAATAAGCCTAATATCATGTGCATAGATGAGCCCACCAGTGGTCTGGACAGTAATGCTGCCGAACAGGTGTTATTTCATATATATTTTAGATTTAGCTTGATTAATATTTGAAAAATTAAACAAAAACTATGAATAGGTTATTGAGTGTTTGCGGAACATATGTCGGGACCACTCAATTGGTATCATAATGACTATACATCAGCCAAACTCTGACATCCTTTATATGTTTGATGCACTGTATGTCTTAGCGAAGGGCGGTTATAATGTGTTCAATGGCAGACCACAAAACCTGAGAGCCTTTCTCTTAGACTCAAATATTTTTATAAAAGAAATTCAGGTTCCGATCGAAGTACTCATGAAATTGGTCTCAAAGACAACATTCGATGACATCAATTCGGAGGAATTCGAGGTTCACGAAGACGTAAAACTATTAGCCGACAAAACAATGAAAGGCGTCGAAGAGTTGAGACAAAAATGTCACGCATTTGGAAAATTGACTGAACCCAAGAACATCACCATTAAGTCCATTGCTTTTAATTTCCTAGACCTTTGGGTTTTAACAGAGAGAACAGCCAAATGCAGTCTAGTTAGGGGATGGAAAGTCATACTCTTTTTGACAATCTTCGAACTCTGCGCAGGTATACAAACAAAATGTTGTTTTCAGGGAATCAGGGTAGTTTATTCATGATTAAACTAAATTTTTAAAAAATTCGAAGGTCAGTTCAATGCTTACTTATTTGGCGAGTCAGGTGTCGGTGATGGCTGTTTAGACTTTGACCCATCCCTACCAATGAACATGACATGCATACCAATGGAATCAATGGGTCTGAGCAAAAAAGAGTCGTCAACTGTGAAGAACTTCAAATTATTATATTTTGTTGTAATGACTCATAATTTCCTTCAAATGTGTTTTACAATACTTACGTATCCGATGGAAGTCAAGTTGTTTTTCAACGAACAACAGAATCGATGGTATTCTACGGGCGCCTACTTTTGGGCCAAGAATCTCATCGATAGTCTTATCGGCACTTTGATAACAATTACATTTGTTATTCCTATTTATGTGACCACCGGTCAAATTGGGACCATATTTGAAAAACCCTTCGGTTAGTATATAAAGGAAGTGAAAAAAATGTTTATTCTGATTGAATTCAATTATTAATAGCTTGGTATCTATTATCTCAAATTCTGGCGATTCTGTGCAATCAGGGAATGTGCAGTATTATTAGTATAATCGCTGTCAGAAACTTCAGTTTGTGTATGATATTAGGCATCGGAGGAATGCTTTTAAACACCATTCTGAGCGGCTTCTTAATTACCGTCAATGACATGGATCAAATAATTCAATCCATTTCCTACGTATCCTTTGTTCGGTTGTCATTTGAAATGCAAATCTATGCCCTCTACGGCTTCAACAGATGTGACCCCAAAGAGAACCAGTGGTCAGTCATCTTATATCAGTTGGACTTGAATGAGGACGGCTTCTACACAAACTTATATTTACTGGTATTTTATGCTGTACTCTGGAGGCTGTTAGCGCTGATCTGTCTGATCATCAAAACAAATGAATGGAATCCAATTCCAAATAAGAACAGTTACCACAAGAAGAACGAAATTGTCTTCATTAATGACGGCTCAGAAATCATTTAAGAATCTGTTCTAGAAGAAAAAAAACTAATTTCAAATTATAAGAAACGAAACTACTCTAGTTATATAGTCTGATCGAGGTGAATTTGTCAAAAATTAGAACCGATTAAACAATAGAAATGCAGAAAATATCACAGAATTTGATTAAAGATCTATTATTTTTTGAAGAAATTAATTAAATATTGAGTTATAATACAAATTGATTGAATGCCAAACTTGGATGACCTAATACAGTTAAATATGTTGTTTGCTCATTTTGATCAAATCTAAGAATGATCTCTTTATTGAGGGAAATATTGTATTTATTATCAATTCACTGATCTTAAGGTAAGGGCAATAAATTGAATATTAAAGAAGAGATTAGTTTTAAGTAAGTTTAGGTCATTTTGAAGACTTTTTTAGACATTTTAATTACAATAAATAATCAGAAATTTTATATTAATATTCAAAACGTGAGATATTTTCACAATAATGAAGAAATGCGATCACTATCTGAAGCGACAGATATTTAGCACATATTTTACTTAAAAGAAAAGATAAAAAATTAATTCATTTAAAAGTATTGCTTAAGATTTGAAAAACTAATAAAACAAATGATAAAAATGTTTTCCATATCTCTTCAAATAATTATTATAAATATATTTAATTGAATTATTACTCTAATCCTGAAACTCAAAAACAAAGCAAAGAAGACTTACCTCATCTCAAGGCTGCGGAAGGTTAGGATATATAACTGTAAAGGAGCGGCGACTCCTATCACCTCTAACTCTGTTCTCCAGTTAATCACTTTTCCTAATTTTAATTATCATTAGATTTGTTTCACAATTATATTGTCTTCAAAATTATGTTAATAAAAGTGAGTCAAAGACTTTTGATTTGATATTTGATTTCCAATTGATTTATAAATTTATTAAATCTTTTCTATAATTTTCTAAACCTTTAATCAAATGATTGAAAAAATGGTTTAATTTGTCTTAGATTTTAATCGTTGTAATTATTGTTGCAAACTGTTGTCGAGCACAACAGCAACCATTAGGACCGGCAGAAGTTACGAGACGAGCAGGATATTCAGGATTTGGTAGAGTTCCTGGCACTGGTCTACCTTATGGTGGATTGGGTGGTTTGTACGGAACAGATTTATATGGAATCGGCCAGGCAGGACTAGGAGGTCTTTATGGAGGACAAGTTGGTATGGGAGGTCTTTATGGAAGACAAGCTGGTTCGGTTGGCCTATATGGAGGACAGGTCGGTCAGGGAGGCATTTA
This sequence comes from Edwardzetes edwardsi, assembly GCA_034693445.1. Taxonomy (NCBI): domain Eukaryota; kingdom Metazoa; phylum Arthropoda; class Arachnida; order Sarcoptiformes; family Ceratozetidae; genus Edwardzetes; species Edwardzetes edwardsi. The sequence goes on along the minus strand of JAQFXL010001435.1, from coordinate 19 downwards.
TGGAGGACAAGCGGGTTCC
>JAQFXL010001434.1:0-12047 GCA_034693445.1 Edwardzetes edwardsi | reverse complement strand
TTATTTCAAAATTTATCCAGCAATTCTTCGGCTTAATTTTCTCGTCAACAAGTTGCTTTCATCTACCTTGATCATATAGCTAAGAATTGCAAGATACATAAGAGTAAAAATGCAAAGAGTCAACGATATGACAAACGACAGACAGTTGTCTGTTCGTAATTCTGCGCCTTTGATGACCACTATTATAGCCCAGAGCGCAGCATATGCGATGAGAAGACCGAAGTGCTCTAATATAGCGGCCACCAGTCCTAATATACCGATCAGCATCAGTATAAAACATGAGTAGACAAGCATTTTGTGTGACTGAACCAATTCGGGTTCTCCCAAGTCTTCTCCGGTAAACATCAATACAATCGATGAGATAATTAAAATGCAATTACAGAACGAGAGGACTGTCCGAAGAACCTGAAATATCACTTCAAACGCATCTTTGTCTTTAAACACATAGGCCTTAAATCTTTCCATTATTTTCAATAATTTGAACGAAAAAATGAAAAACTAAGAAAACTTTTGAAATCAATGTTTTTGTGTTTAAACACAACTTATATCTGAATATCGTCTCAAAAGAGCAATACATTAACAAATGGATCGGCACTGAAGGACACATTAATTGACATCAATTGTATTTAATTCTCCAATTTTTAACAGTCTTTTATATTCTAGTTAAGCGGTTCAGACACTTAATACTCAATTAAAATACAAAAAAAAATCCATAATTATTATTTCGATAATGGAATGAACGGGACTTTTATTTAAATTTAATTTCTTAATCAGAAAACACGTTTAAAAATTATTTTATTAAAATAGCGAACATTTAATTATATTTTATTAAAACTTGACTTGGTATATGGAGAACTATTATCTCGTGTTAACATGGTTCCTTACTACCAAAAAGCATGACATATTTGCGTAATTCCAGTTTTCAGAAAAGATATGATCAGGGTGAGAATTTTGTGAAACATGTTAAACATGCCAGAACATTTAGAACATTCAAGACTGGCTCTTATTAAACAAGATATTTGTTTTTATATTCTTTATAATCCGAGGAAATTAATTAAAACCCAATTAATTATTAATGCATTACTACTGAACAGAATAGCACAGAGTAATAATGTCTGCCCTCATATTAATCAGTGATATGTTGTAAATGTCATAAAAACAAGTTTACAGTTATTTTCACTCATATTTCAAATCGAAATGAAAGCAAATGTTTGGATGACTTCATAAAAATAAAATTCTTGTTTTCAGAGCTCTAGCTATTCTGAAATAGTCATAACAATATTAGATGTGCAAGGTTCTTCTATCTATTGAATAAAATGAAAATATTCTGTTTAATGATCCAACGACTCAACAGTCAGTTATACATCAATATATAATATATATGAAAAAGACCTTGCATATACCAGAACTAATGTTTGAAAATACTTGACTCACTCTTTTCAAAAACATTTTTGAGTGGTTTTCAATTTAAGGAAATGAATATAATTTTTTGTTTTTCTTTTCTTTATTTATGAATAATTGTTTGAAATTATTATTGAAATTAAAGGTAAATATAAATAATTTTTGAACTTCTTTTCCAAATAATAATGAAGTTTATGAATAAAACGCTAATATTTTTAAATATCCGGAAGTTTTCGCATTTAAGTAGATTTGTGTTTCACCAAAGAGAGCACACATAAGCTGTTGTTTGGCTACTGGTGCAGAGCACAGCACTGACAGGACTGGCAACTCAGTGTTTATACGGGGCTCACAGGCATGACATACCGGCACAAATACCTTATATTTAATTTCACATTAGAAGTGAAAGCTATTCCTAAACAAGAGATACATTTTTCAAATAATTCTAAACTTTTTCTGTACTGTAATTATTTGCCTCTCATTACTACAAACTATAAGTTTTTTATTTTGTTTGCTTCGCTCAGACTAAGGGAAAGTTCAGAGACTTTTCCCAATAGAGAAAAAGAACAACAGAAAAAGGAACAGACTTTTAGTCATAAGTTGTTTTTATCAACAGATCAGCACAGGTTTAAAACTGCGAAACCAATGAAAGTACTCTTCGCTCGAATAGAGTAATGGAAACACACTTTTGCTTTTGAATTACATACAAACCTTAACTCAGGTTATAATCAATTCGAAGGTAAACTACCATTCAGTCAGTAATTTAGGCTCTCCTTTGCTCTAATGCTAAGCCATCGCCAAAAGGCAGTGCTTGTACTCCAGTGTGAACTACACTATGTCTTGATTATAGTCAGAGTACACAACAGACTGTTTTTCCACTGATTTTAGTTTAAAACTATTAATAAAAAGTGTTTCTAATATTGTTTTACACAAAATTTCAGAGTTTTTCTGCTGTTTTGCACCACTTTTTTGTGAGTGACATCACTGACTGTCCGGAGCCAATGATGACAAGACTCCTTTCCTCACATAATTCAGTGCTGATCACAATTAGCCAAGAATTGGTTCTAAATATTTAGAGCTCAGATATATTCAAATATATTTTTGTTCAAATATTAACTTCAAGTCTTTCCTCACAATAATCCCACAATTTTCTCCTAAACCCCATTGTGTCTCATCTCTAGTGAAAAAGTTTAACTGATTTGTTGTCTAAAAAATGCAAACTTAGAATGTGTTTGAATTTAAACATTAAAATCAATTAAATTTTATTTCGTTTCAATCGTTTGCCGGAAATTATGTCAAATATTTTGAATTTTAGTGGAAAACTGTTTTCGATAACAATTTTAGTGACTATTTGTCTGTTTTATTGTTGTGTCAAAAGTGATGAAATTGAAGAAAAAACATGTCTAATGGACTCGATTTGCAAGAACAAAGACAAGGATGGGACCAACAAAAATGCACCTTGTCATAAAGTGCACGCGCCCTATGAAAATGTCACCGACGATGACTTCTATGATCTTTTGTGGAACCACTGCCCGCACTTCTTCGACGAAAAAGGTTTCTGTATTTGTTTCTCAATTAAAACACTTCTTAAATACCTTGAGTCTAATCTATGGCTTATACTATCACTTTCTGTTGTACACAAATATTACAGATATTGCGATCATCAAGAACGTTTTATTCAATTTAAATTTATAATATTGAGTTTTAAAAGAAATAATTATTAACCAATTGATTAATATATGTATTTAACTAACTAACTAGTTTTTTTTCTCAGAAACGCCCCTTTAAATTGAATATACTTTTTAGTGCTCAGTGCTTTTAAGCAAGGAGAAATTATCAATATTTGTAGTAAACTTCCTGATCTTAGAGTTTATTTTTTGATTAATCATTCATTCATTCATTCATTCGTTGATTTTCTTCAGACATATTTATTTCAAACGTTTGATGAAAAGTTGACTTTTTTGAGGAAAATCTTAGCTAAAAGTCAAACGATTGGATCATTTCAATGATTTTCAAGAGTTTGTTATTTTTAGATAAAAAGACAACTTTTTCTGTTTGTTTACATATATTTACAGCAAAAAACCTGAAAGACTTCTTCTCATAACTGAAATCATATCTTTCTTTACCCAATCGTATGATTGAAAATTGAGTAAAGAATTTAATGTCTGTTTGAATATTGATCTCAAATTGACGTCAATTTTCGCCAAACACTTTCAAAGGCGCGAAACTTTCCTTTTATTATAATTTTGGTTCAAAACTATCCAGAAGTCCAGAAGTGCTTTTTATCTCTTTTAATGGACTCAAAATATCAAAAATTGAATTATGTTTTAGTGTTTCCTCGATTATCACATAATCAAAGCATTAGCTTAAGAATGAGGAAAATATACATTTGGTTCTTGTCTTGTGTTTAACCTGTATTTACATTCAAAGCAGTTATTAATTTATTCGGATTACTTTCAAATACAATTATAAATACAGTTTACGTCACAATGAAATGAATTTTTTCCTTAGTCTTAATTTCCAAATATTGACTTTTGAACAATAGAGCAATTGAATTCACCTTGATCATGCTCTAAATGCTTTCAATTTTTAGAGAAAAACAAAATAGCAAAGAGAATGCTTTGACCAAGTGAATAACTTAACAGTTTATAGCTAAATCAAGCAACATCAAATTTTTCTTCAATATATATTAAGTAATAGTTTGATGCAATTGTACCTGATAACTTGTTTCATTAACCTGTTTGGTTATTCATCGAGATATTTGTCAAAATTTCAATTTTGACATTTAATTGATTTTGATTAGAGTTGTATTCGTAGAGCAAAAAATTTTCAATTAATCCATTTGTGAATCAAATATTACAGTCATATGAAGTTTCAATTGATTTGACATTAAGTCAATCGAACAGCAATTCAATCATTTGTTCCAAAGCTATAAAATAATCTAAAATATACTTTTAATTTAATTTAATTAGAATTGGGTTTCAGTTAATTAAAACATTGACGTCATATGACTCCAAACAATGAGTTAATTTTGAGTTAATGTTAGTTCAGATGTAGTTTATTGTCGCAAATGAGGACTAAAAAGTTGAATAACAATCGTTTACTCAAACCTTCTCTAAATTAATGATTTATAGCTTTTATTGGTTAAATTAATTACCAAAACTGAAATAAGCAGGATAAGAACCCAGAATATTGATTTATTTCAGATCTCACCATATGTTTAGATTTATTACTTTATTTTCTACTCAATTAAAATTATTCTACTAAAATATTATCAAGATTAGCTAAACGTTTGGGAAATTTCCCAGACTAGATAGCTTGCACATTTCGTTTTTTACGAACTATTCTCACAAATGTTTTTGTTCTAGAATTCAATCGATAAAAAGTTTATTTGCAATTTAATTATGCTCTTAGATATTCAAAAATTCTAAATAATTGATGGAATCTTTCATCGATTCAAACATTGGTTTAATTATCGATATATTGATTTTCAAATCAATCAATCATTCATTATATGATTTGTTCGCTAAAATGTATGCCAAATGTCAGCCAAGAATTTGATACTCGAATTGTTCTAAAGATTTTGATACTAAGTCTTTTACTTTGTTAATGCAATTCAATAATCGAGGCATTCCTTGTGGTGTGATTCAGATTAATCCCTAATAACTGGAATCAGGTTTAGGGAGCAAACAAAACAGAACAATCAATTTATGGGTATTTATTTCAGTTGAAAAGTGAAGCCTATTTAACGTCTTGACCTCAAAGTGTTTGATAGAAAAATTCCTCGAATTTATTGCATGTCGTTTAAGTTCAAATGAGAGGAAAAAACAATATAACACAGAATGAATTGATGGCCTCATCAGACAATTTTTAAATTGACTTTTGGTTTGAATTTAGTTTCACTTTTCAGTTGAACTTTCAGTAAAGTAATGAAAAGTTCAAATTTAAGACAATCAAAGTTTTTATTGAAATATTGATTAGTTTATTACGTTTTGAAGACTAATTTGAAAGTTCATTTAGTTTCAGCAATTCTTAATTGACCAAGGTTCGAATTTTTCTCGTGGGAATCAAATGATAGTGTTATGCAAACAAAACAAATAAATTTAGTTTCAATACAATTAATGTCTATACACTCGAATGCCGTTACAATCAACACCCTATACAATCAATTTTCCTCTATAATCAACAACTTCTAGATTCCGAATGGACTTTAATAGGCATAAATGTTAAAAATAGTCGCTTATAATCAACATTTGTTTCCTCTATAATCAACAATTCTCTATAGTCAATGCTATGCTTAAACCACTCCAATAGAAAACTGTACTAAAACTACTTCGTTATAATCAACAATAAATTTCACAAAATTGTAAAATAAATTCAGAGAAAACTAACCCTAAAATTCACTCAAGTCTCTTAAAAAGTGTAAAATAACTAATTATTTACAATAAATATCAGTATTTGATGTAAAATCTAAATATAATGGCATTTAAATAATAAACCTTTCATTTGAATATGTTTTCAATACAATGTCCTTTATAATCAACATTCCTCTATAATCAACAGATTCTTCAAACCAATTGTCTTGATTATAACGGCAGTGGAGTGTATTTTTCATTTTCTTTTCAACCAATGATTTATTACATTGAATGTTGTGGAAAATTAATTATCAATCCTTACAAGGTTAGCTTGATGGAATTTTGCTTAAATGAATATATTTTACCTAAATTACCATCATTGATCAAATTATTTTTGGCTAATTCTTTGAATTTATAAAAACTTTCATCAGTTACTTTTGGATCTGGTTTATTTAATCAAGGCAAAAATCTTAAACACATTTAGAAGTCCTCAATATTAATTCAACAGGGTTAAAGTTGTTATGAATTCTAATTCATAGATGGCGGGACATTTTACAAGCGAAGAAATGTGTGATTCTATTGAAACATTCAGTTTCAACCATGCACAAATTATAAATCAAATATATCATTGAATATATATTCTGAATCTCGAGATACTAATAATTTTTCGCTTGTTTCATTTGAATTACCAGGTGAATTGACTCACAAAGTATGCTGTTCGGCGGAACAGGAGGACTCGATCGCCCGTCTGATCAACCAAGTTGATATTATCCGTCGGTCGTGTCCGTCGTGTACAACAAATGCGAAGAAGTATTTTTGTAATTTGTTTTGTTTACCGAATCAAAACGAAATGGTAAACATCGAGAAGAAAGTGCAAAATACAATCATCAAAGTCGCGTATGTGGTGTCCCAGAAGTTCGCTCAGACTTTCTACGAGTCCTGTTATGACGTAAAAATCTTCGGGGCATACCTTATGGACCAGGAATTTATATGCGGTACTCATAAACGGGAGGGCTGTGACGTAAATAAATTTCTGACAACTCTGGGCTCCATATCTCAAATGCCATTAATAATAAGGCCAGTGATCACTGACACCACTCTCGTCACTATAATGGGCCAAAATTACACCCCAATGTTTGGCGATGTCTACCAGTGCGATGAGGCGCCGCCCACTGAGAACAAGTGTTCGTGTGATAACTGCAATAAAAGGTGCAATGAAACACTTCTCACCCACTTTATTAGAAATAGAGACAATCTAATGGGTGATAAAAACTCAGCACAAGTTTTGTTCGCCGACCAGTTCTTGGTCATCAGAATTATCGCCACGGCTTTAATCGCAAGAATTGTCTTTTAGAAACTTTGCAACGATTTCATCGATCATTTTAGTTATTCTCAAATCAATTGTTTCAATCATTTAATTCTTTGATTTTCATTGAAATTCTGATTTGTTTTTCTGTCGAAATCTTTAAATAATTTTCAATCAATTCTTTCAAATAAATAATTTTTAAACAAACGAACAATAATTTTGACTATTCTTTAAAGTACTCTAATAACAAGCAAAGTTTGTAAGTCACAAACTCAATCGATATAGTTGAAATTTCCTGGGTTAATCTCAATCATTCTTGAAAAGGTTCCTTTTTCTATATACCTAGTAGATCTATTAAGAAAATGATTTCACCATAGAACTAAAACATCTGATTAAATTAGATGATGAATAGGGTTGTCTTGAGTTTATATCTATTAAGGGTATATGTGCTAGTTCAAATGCATTGTCAATTGAGTAAATGATAATTAAGTCAATTAAACTTAATTCAAACATAATTTGACCTCAAATTTTGTCTTATTTTTCCTTTTTTATCCAATTTGAAGCACTGAGGTTGCAATGATGAAGCACATTAGACAAGGTAAAATTTGTTTGAATTTCATAGAACCAAAACAGAGAGTCAATTAATTATACGAAAAATGAGTCATAAATCAAAAGTCGGCTAATTTTTCTCAATTGTCACTAAATGGGTCGAAAATATTGCATTCATTCAAAATGTTCTCATCTATTGATTGATTCGATAATTATTTGAATTAAAGTCATTTTTCCTATTAGTAGCTATTCATCTGAAATACATTTTTATTCCAACGAACCGACAATTTTTGCGATTCGAAAGATAATCTCAACTAAAATGGGATTTATATGACTTTCAATCAAATAGAAATGAATTGACTTTTGTCTATTGAATCCGGATTTATGATAAACTAAGAGCACATACGGGAGAACCCACTTATTTCAAGGTTTACCAGTTATGATGAAATTGAGTTATTATTTGAAAAAAACTAGTGATTATGTTTTAAAATAAATATTGTGACTTCAATCTAGTTAAGACTGGGATTTTCAAGGCTCAGCATGATGCTTTTACAAATAGTTATCAAAATGGATGTCAAAAATTGATGACAAGACCTTCAAAACTGTTTAAGACTCGAAGCATAGATTCATAGATAAAACAAAAATAGAATTTCAAATTTGATACTGTTAGTTTTGACAGAACACCAGGTATAATACCAAGTATAATTCCAATCGATTCTGATAAGCATTTGAAAGGATAGTCTTTAAAATATACCTCTCATTACTTATCCCAATAAATATGATATTTTCTGTCGATGACGTCAATCAATGATTGAATATAAAGTCATTAAAATTAAAGCAATCTTTTTGTGATAACACATAAGTTTCAATAGGAAATAGTTATAATTTATAACCCGGGTTTAAATATTCAATTAATTATTATATAAACTTAAAATCTTAAAATTAATTAAGTATTAAAGTAAAAGTTGTATCAAAGTTGAAAACTACTGAAGAAAGCTATGTGAATAAACTGGCAAGGTAACTTCCATGTTTGTAAAAATGTAAAATTCAGTCAAAACAGATTTTATTTCAAAATTATAGAAAATAATGATAAATAACACATCAAACAGTCAGTAGTTATCTCAAAGATAAATGTACAGAAGAGGGAGAGGGAGGGCATGGATGCAATTTTTGAATCAAAGAAATTGATTAAACTTTTAGTTCAGATTATTTTATTTTACGATTATTATTATTATTGGTATTATTATTGGCTTTGTCTGAATGCCGTCCAATGAAGTCTTCCATGACTTGGAATCCACCCAAAAGTTCATACATTTGATAGTAAGCCTTAACGGGTATTATAGTCTTAAAACTGTTCAGAATATAACAAATCTTGGGAACGACTACATATTCAGCATCGGTTAATATGCCGGTCATTATCTCATTTGCAACGTATTCGGGTTCGAGCGCCGGCAGAATCGGTGACTTAAAGCCAGAAAACAGTCCTGTGTTCATGAAATAAGGCATTGCAAGTGTGGACTTGATTCCGGTCAGACCCGCTCTCAATAATTCCATTCGCAACGACTCTTCAAAGCCAACGCATGCGAACTTTGAGGCGCAGTAGTCGGACAGTCGACAGGTGCCCACTTGACCGGCAACCGATGCAATCGACACGAGATGACCTTTGTTTTTGGCCTTCATATCGGGCAGAAAAGCCTTAACTGTCCAGAAATGGCTGATTGCGTTTACATTAAATGTTTGGATAATTTTGTCGTCCGGAATGTCCATTAGATTCTTGCCATTGACAACACCAGCGTTGTTGACCAAAATGGTTACCGAACCGATTTCGCGTCTAATTCTGTCCGCCGTTTCATAAACTGCTTGTCTGTCAGTTATGTCACAAACAAAAAGCTTGCATTTGACGGATGGATTCACTTCTTTGACGAGTCGGACGGTCTCTTCTAAACCAGATTTGTTTATATCCCAAACGATTATATGAGCGCCTAATTTGGCGAAACGGATGGCCAGAGAGCGTCCCAAACCACTACCACCGCCGGTAATCAAAACTAATTCATCTTTGACGGCCTTTTTGCGTAAACCTTTCGGTACAAAAAACAAAACAATTCCTGATAACCAGTAATAAAAAAACAATAGGAATGTGACGAAAGGGTTGCCCGACTTTGCCATTTACTCGACGAATAAGATCACAAAAAATTAAAGTTTGAACGAAAAGAAAACTTTTGAAAAATTGAATTAAGTTTTAAATTTGTTGAAAGACTTCAATCGCTTTCTCAGCGAAACTTAAAACTGAATGAAAGACTGATTTCTTGTTTTTGAAATACTTTTCAGTCGTTAGTCGAGGAATAGGTGTTTGTCTGATAAACCACTGGAGAGGAGTGGAGTGTTTGCTATTATCGAAAGCGGTGACACCAAAAGCCATTAAAGATACTGCAATTCATGGCCACAGAATCAGTCCAAACAAAAAGTGGTTTACAATACATAGAAAGTAAGAGACAGAGACTGCAAATACAGTTACGCAACTGGTTGTAGTGGGTATTTGTTTCAAACAGAGCTCGCTATTCGCCTATTTTCAAGGCTAATTCAATTAGAATAAATTGAATTAAAAAAAAATTGTCATTTGATTTCTCAATTTGAATGATTCAAAATTGTTTTTCAAAATAAAAGCTTTACATAATTAGGGTTTATTTTTCTAACTTTTCCTTCCTGGTAAGTTAAATAGACTGCAATGTTTTAGAATTTGTAGCATGGTTCATTCAGCAAGTCTCAGTTTTTCCTCAATTAAATAATTGAATTAATTTATTCAAAAATGCTATTAAACTTTGAACCGACTTCGAGCTACCCTTCGACTTTTAAACAAGATAATTTTATCATTAAGCAAAGGCCTTATTAAGTTCGTGGCCCATTTTAACTGATTTAAGATAAGTTAATTTTAACTGACAAACTTTCCAAGTGGTTAAATATTTGAAATTACATTCGAAAAACGCTATGAAAAGGTGAAAATATTTTTGAATTTTGACTTTCAGTTTAATAACAATAGTAAGGGATGTCTAGTGAAGGAAAGTTAACACAACTCTCTTTCTACACTCTGAATGACTTTTTTATTTGTTTTCGCTCGAGGACATCTACGATAGTAATCATAATTGCAATTTAATGAATGATAGAAAAATCAAACTCTATTCAAATGTTGTGATTAAAATTGAAAACAAAAATATTCGGGTTATTTATGTCAAGAATTTCTGCTTTATTTCAAAACTTTTGTTTTAATTTTTAATATAAATTCGAATGAAATGAAATTTTGATTTCATTTGTTTTGATATTTTTATTGACTCCAAAACAATCTTAACCTTAAAAACCATGTTTGAAATCAAGTGTTATATTATATGTTTGACAATATTGACAGCTCTGGTAGTAAATCCATGTGAGGCCTGTTGGTGTACCAAAACGGGCCGTCAGTGTGGCCATCAATTGGACAGTTGTAAAGCAAGTATTATCTATCAGTGCGATCGGGTTGGAGCTGAGCCCAGACAAGTGCAGGACTGTCCTCACGGATGCAATCTCTCAATTGGACGGCCGATGTGTTGGCAGAAAATTACAGCCAGTCTTGTCGTCAACTAATCATAAGATTGTGTTTCAATCGATTCCTGCAATTAATCAAAACTTAAGTGTAAACTAATGACTCATTATTTTAAATTCAAAGTTCAATAAATTCATTATAATTTGAAAACATCTCTCTTTCGAAGTTTCAACAAAGTCTTCATTAGATTAAATGTTGACAAATTTTATCTAGATTATAAGGTTAGTTTGATTATTTCCCAATGACATCTTGATATTAGTAAATATTTAGTAAATGTTTTGACGGATAGTTTTATTGAAATATTTCGTAAAATTATTAATTAAATTAAAAGAATATTTAAATAATAATTTGATGTTATTTACAATTTTCACTCATTTTTTGTAAATATTTTTATATTTAAATCGATTTTAGTTGAGATTAAGAAGAGATTAAACATTAATTATTAAGAGATTTAAGCAATGAGAAAAATTGTATCAGGGTTATCAAAGATTGACTTTATATCAACAAATTGGTATTAAAAATTTTGCATATCGTAATACCATGCTAATTTTAATAACTTTCCTAAGAATGCTGTTAAGATATGATGTGTCCACAAAGAAAGTGTTTGAGATCAGGTTTCTACATATTCAATGTGAAGAATCAGCAAGTTGAAAAAAGTTTTATAATTCCAAGTTTCGAAAATGAAAAAGTTCAGAGTCAACAAGTTTATCAAAATTATCAAGTTCGGTAAACTAGCTTAAATCTCTATAGCTAGCAATAAATAACATTACAGTTCACTGCCACTATAAGAACACCCTATATAATGAATTTTCCCTTATAATGAACAACTTCTAGATTCCAAATCCACTTCAATAGACATTAATGT
>JAQFXL010001433.1:0-12067 GCA_034693445.1 Edwardzetes edwardsi | reverse complement strand
TAGACGACTATCCCAATGAACTGATTTTTCTGATTACCCAAAATTAGGGGCATTCAGACGATGAGTTCAAATATGAATCCAAATCATGATTTTCCCTAGATAGTTTCTGAATTAAACCACAATGTTGAGAATCGGTAAGTTTGTTCATTCCTGGACATCGACAGACGTATTCTTTGAAATCGATGTCAACCTTCAGAATAAACATTGAATATCAGCAAAACAAAAATTGTTTTACTTATTGAACGAAATATTCAATATTTAATCACAAATTGTTAACTCAAAGGACGGAATCGATAATCGATATGTTATAATAATGAGTTCGTTCTGTATTTGTAGTCAATTTGCATCACATTATTCTATACTCGACTTTATTTTACTTTATAATCAGAGCTAATATTCTCCTGAAATCACTTTTCGTCGTTTGACGGCTATATTATCGATATTTCTGTCCATAAGTCAAGACATCGAAATCCAATCTTTTTTTTCAAACTATTTGTGTTATGTTTGACTCAGAGATTGAATTAAACATAGAATATATTTGCGTCAAACCATAGTTTTCCTAAAAAGGCTGTACATTGAGTCGGTAATGTCTATGGCTTATTTAATCAATATCAATTTTTTCCGATCCTTTGTATCTGTGAAGACCTGCTGTTTGACGTCAAACATTTCACTTACATTTTTTCATGAATTAACATGATGATTTAATCAATAAAATCAAATAATTATTAGCTCCAAATGGATGTGTGGCTGATATTCAAAAATTTTCGATGAACTGCAAACGCATTGAGAATTGCACTTATTCTTGAACTTAGAATTAACTTGAGCAAACAGAGATTTGGTTGTAGTATTGAGTAACTTATTAGCCCACACACCAACTCCTTCGCGAAAGTTACTTAGATCTGATTGAGGTATTCCTCAAATGTTATCTTTTTCCTGAATTATTCGAATTCTTGGAACTCTTCTCTAAAGTGAGGATTTAGTGGAACTGATTTCAATCATCTTTAAGTGACTTTCAGTGTATTACTGTATTACTGGTCTATTATTTAACTTAAATGATGTCATAAATGCTGTGAATATAAGATATTTCAAGAAAAACGTTGGTTTGAAAGTGGGTTCAAATGTTATGAACAGAAGTTATTAGAAATAATTCCTTTGGGACGGGATTTGGTTCAAAACGACTCAAATTTTCAAATCTTGTGCATCGAAATGACATTTCTTGAATTCAAGTCCATTAGTGATCGGATATTTAATCTGGTAAACTTCCATCAAACAATTTTTATAAATCCCGTAACTACTTGGATAATTTGAAATAATCGCCAGAATGAAGCCATTCAATATCAAAGTGCATTGTTATCCTGTACAATTAAAACTTCTGACATTTATCTTAAATTTTTTCACTTTTTGGAATTCAAAGAATATCAAAATTATTTCTTAATATCTTTCAAAATGAATTGTAATTAATGGATATCACAATAATTAATCAAGTTCATCCTTTTCAAAAGCTAATTAATAGCCTTTTCTTCAGTTAAATTCAAAGTAAATCTTCAGAAAAGTCGAGAATTAGACGAATACTTAATGTCTGAGCTATCAATATGAGAGATGTGCAAGCTCCCACTAACGATGGGTTCGTAGGGGATATTCAAGTATTTGTAATACATCTTATTTGTGACGCAATCGTGTGATTAATATCCAAATATCATGGGTTTACTCATCAAAATGTTGTCAAACTAGCCGTTCCTTAAGTAGCTGTCATTTTGTTGACTTTCTGGATCTAATTTATCGAAAACTAATAAAAGTATTGAAAACATCAGAATATGATTGACGCACTTCTTGCACATCTCTGATTTAAATGCATTATAATTTGGAGTGAAGTAGTTTTTGAAGTGAAAATGATTTATTATTATATATATTGCAAATTACAGTCAATAAAAAGAGCAGTTTTGAAATACATTTGTGCCAACATTTCTTTAGTCTGATCTGAATGTTAACTAACTTCAATTTGAACAAGATCCAATCTATTTTGATACTTTTCGGCTTATAATTTACAAAACTATTTGGATTTGAAATATTTTAGAATAAAATTCATATAATTTTCAATAATTTACTCTTTTATTTAAGTTTATTGCTCTTAAAATTATGAGAAATATAAATATTTTGAGTATTATTTAGTTTTTTAGCAATTATTTTGAAATTAATTCTAAATTTATTGGATTTAAAGACAGAAAAATCATTTAATTTTAGTTATCCTTAAAATGTGAACAAAACCTCAAATCAACGAATGATTTATAATTATTTTCAAATTAGAAATAAAGCTAAATGTCTGCAATTGATTTGTGCCTCTATTTTATAGCAAAACTATTTTGCTCATTAAAAAGTTTTAACCATTGCTGAATTGGCCTCGTACAAATCTTTAATCGGGTTTCCAGGTTAAGTGACTCAATCAACTTTTTTCAATTCAATTTTGAGTTTAATAAAAATCTAAGTTTCACATCAGGCCTATGAAGATTGAAAATTCTATAAAACCTTGATAATTTAACAAATTGACAATGCTCAGATTTTGATCATTAGTTTTGTGACAACGAAAGATTCAATTACTCGAATGCATTGTAAGACAAAAAACAATTTTAATTTGAAAGAAAAATAGGGTAAATGTGTGGGAAAAGCATTTTTTGAGCTCAACTCTGATGAAAAATGAATTATTTAATTAGACACTCAAAATGACTTCAATTAATTTGAGACTTTGTGTTTCTAAGCAGTCGTTTGAATTTTTTTTTGAATTTAATTTTGTTTTACAGTCAAACCTCTCATTAAGAGACCACTCAATAAGAGAATTTCTCATTAAGAGACAGATTTTGGAATCACCAAATGCTTCTATGAATGAGGCTCTAATGTTAATTGACTTCTAGCTTAAAGACTTCCAGTTAAGAGATTCTTCTAATTAGGAGACGAATTTCAGGCACAAAATTCATAAACAAACTTCTTATTAGTGAAACTTTAGATATCAAATTGTAAATCGATAGCTATTTCCGTATATTTTGATGAAAATGTTTAAATGGCTTAAATGAATGAATAAAAACATTGTTTTGTTTGACAAAATGAAGTGCAAACCAAAGAGAAATCGTTTTGAAATCTTGCGGATCAATTCAAAAGTCGAGGAATAACTTTGAAAAAATTCATCAAAAGAAAAAGAAATCAATAATCGAAGCGTTTGAGACTCAACGAAAAACTAGTGTAAAATCAAAATAAAATTGTGTTTCGATTAATTAGACAAAACATTGGTTGACTTCATATTCAAAATGACTGATTTCATGCTTTAAAAACGTATTTATCCCTAAAACTTAATTATTTTCAAAATTTAACTCATTTGTAATAAACCTCTCTTTAAGAGAAATTCTCAATGAAAGACAAATACCTCGGTCACCGAACATTCTCTTATCTTGAGGTCTAACTGTACGATAGAAATGTTTGCAAAACACAACAATCAATTCATTCAATATTAATGTCTTAATGAATTTGCAAATTAAAAATTAACAAAAACTCAACAATTGATATGAAATCTCATTTGATATGATTCGCATTCAATTGTGAAATACTTTGTTTTAAATTAGATTTGCTTTTAATTTAAATGTTTTTCAATTTAATGCGTAATCCAATCAAATATTAAAGCCTTGGATTTGAGGCAATACTTTGAAACACTTATAAATGATTGGATGCAATATTTGACTAATTAATGACTTGTTTTAAATGAATAATTAATGTTTTATAATCTAATAAAATATGGCACTAGAAGGATGTGATTGTGTACATTGCTCACTAAGACAGGTCAACATTAAATTATTTATCAGAAATGACAGCAAAATTGAATTTTTAACATAAATTTCAAAGTTTTACAGATCCGATAAACAGAAGAAATGCGTGTTTTTCTCCTCCTATTAGTCGTATAATAAGACATTTGAAGAAATAAACTAAAATAAGTGACGCTTTAAATCATTTTGTCCGCAAAGACTGAATGCAAAGACAAACTTTTTCTTTGACTTCTCGGCGAAAACTATAAATAACAAGAAATGGTTGATATGTTAGCGTTTGTTAGCATTTAGACGCTATAATACATTATAAGACGTTATGAGATATTATAAGACATTCCTCTTTTCCACAGATTCTCCATTCAATTATCAAACAATACAATACGGAATGCAAACGAAATTCACGCGAAAACTTATCTTTTGCACAGACTTTCGGCAGTATATTCAATAAACTAATGGTAACCACAGAGAAAGTCATTTTTTTACATAAATGTATACAAGGATAGAGTTCACCTTAACACCAATTGTTTACCAAGCATTTTTTAAACCAATGTCTTTGAATAAAATTATTTCCCATCACTTGAATTTCGTACAAAATTTGAATACTTGGTTAAAGGTTTCAGAGATTAAATGAAAATAATTAGTTTAATCCTTACACCAATTACTTGTTCTGATGAAACGCATAATTATTTAACTGAATTCTTAGCAATTCTTTTGTTTGAGTAAACGCTTTCTCTTATATTCAGCGGTGAACTCTTGAAAAAAGTAAATGATTTTCAAATAATCAGAAGTCTTAAGACTTAAGACTCAATAATTCTATTAATAAATCATTTGAACATTTAGACAATGAGAACAATGGAGAGCGAAAGCGTCTGTTTCTTATCAATAACACCATTCAATACTTTAATAGTAAATATTTTCGGGAAATATTCTATATTAGACTCATAATTACAAGTATACGTCGAGTAATGGTTACCCCAACTGTCAGTTAATATGAAAGGCATAGAATTATTCAAAACACGGCTCCGTTTGAATAATATTGTCTTTACTACAAAAGACGTCAAATACTTTTCCAATCCTCTAATTCTTATATTTATTCACAAATCAGATCTAAAAGTGTTTTCTAATGTCTCATCAGATGTTTTTGTGATCAATCACTCGAAGTCTAGTTGTTTATAGTTTTTGTAGTTATTTAGGAATGAGTTTAGAATCTAAACCTTTGAATGATATACTGATACAAACAGAACCAGAATTCTTATCGTTTGGCAGAAGAGCACAAACATTGCGCAGACGTGCCATACATTGATAGCCATAGACCTGTGACTAGGAAACGTCAGTTTAACTCTCGACTAGAATTTTGTTGGGATTCACTGATACTTTATTTCTGTTTTTTCACTCAATTGTTATGTTCTGTCACTTAAGTCCAGTAAAGAACTGAAACTCTGTTTTAGTTTGCGATCGAAGTTCTCATTCTTTCATTTCCTTTATTGTAATAGTTTTGTGATGTTTTCAGTCGATATCAAAACTAATTTAGTTTAATAAAAGTTAAGCCAATTTTCTCCAAACTCTATCTGAGATCTCGAAAATATCGTCCGAACCGTTAGAATGATTCAAATCTCAATTTACTCATTAGTATATTTGCAGAGAAAATCCAATGAGAAGAGAGAAAAAGTGGTTTCGACCATAAGTTAAACTTTGAATGTATTGCAGTTTAGTTTTATGTGAACTCTTTTTCCTCTTTGAAACTGATTTGAGTGAAAAAACTGTTGATTGAATCGCAAATCATTTGCTTTTAAGCAGAATTTCATCGTATGATTCGCTGACTAACGCTCTCTTCAAAAGTAACTCTAAATTACTTTTTCGTCTCATTCAGAGAATCTCTTATTTGAGTTTAAATAAAAATTAGTGATCTTTTACTCAAAACTATTATAAATGAATTCATGAATGACTCAAAAGTGAAAAGTTTTGAGTAAATTATTTGATTTGAAAATACTCTCCGAAATTGATTTAATTACAAATTTCTTGAAATTTGACTCATTTTAGTGAATATTCATAATATTGTAAATAAAATAATTGTCTTATTCTCCATAATATCCGAGTTTGGTTTAGTGCACAAAAATGTCTGATTTTGGATCAAATAATAGCAAATATAATGACATGAATGAGTTCAAGTGGACAGTGCTCTCTGAAGAGAAAGATATTGATGACAATTCGTATGAACACAACCAGCAATCCTTTTGGCAAAATTCTTCGCCTCATTTTAGAACATTGACCAACAATTTGGCCCATGATTTCAATTTCTACTCGAGTCTGACCAGTGATTCAGAGTCTTTTAATATAGACAACTATACTCTTATTAACGAAACCAAGACTGAAATCATGTTGAACAACAACAGTAGTAC
This sequence comes from Edwardzetes edwardsi, assembly GCA_034693445.1. Taxonomy (NCBI): domain Eukaryota; kingdom Metazoa; phylum Arthropoda; class Arachnida; order Sarcoptiformes; family Ceratozetidae; genus Edwardzetes; species Edwardzetes edwardsi. The sequence continues at coordinate 5,862 of JAQFXL010001433.1, read as the reverse complement.
ATTTGAGTTCTACTACTTCTACAAGGTAAAATAGCAGTTTATTCCTATTTTAATCAAATTTGAATGTTTTTAAATGAAAATTCTTGTAATCATAAAATTTATCAAATGTGAGAAAATTGCTGTAATTTTGATTAAAAGTATCAAAATTTTTCTTACAAACAATTAATTTGGTTTCACTCGAAATCATTAATTATTGTGAAAAGCCATCAATTAATAGCTTTTAATATCCGAGACTTTTATTATTTTGTCGTAACATTAATGACATTCTTTTCACAAAACAGTATATTTGGCGGAAAATTATCATAACTTCTATAATAACCCATAATTTGTTAAATAAGTCATTAAATTCTTTTCAATGGATTATTTGATTATAATCTAAATCGATATCACTTTGAAGTATAGATACTCTAATTTTGCGATTAATTCAATAGGTGTTTATGAGAACTACAATATCCACAATGACATCTACAATATTGACCATGTTAACCAAGTATTGGATTAATTGGATTATGTTTTTTGTTGCATGTCTTGCAAACGGAATAAATCACAATATTGTTAAGAATTATTGTGCTTTCATTTGATACACAGAATAACTGTATGCTATAATAAAAGTACTTGAATATTTATGAATTTTAAACATGCAACACATTTATAGCCGTTTTCTGCACTGAATTTTATTCATTGAATTCTAGATATTTTTGATTTGAATAAAATTGAATTAAATGTAGTATTTAATTAAATACTATTAATATTTAGTTATATTTGAAAACCAGAATTAATTTGGATTTCATTACAACAGAAAACTATTGATTGTTATTTTGCTACAAACTCGGGGCGGGGATGAAGTATCTCAACTGTGGGCTTAAATAGCAGACTCTGACCACTCATACAACACTTACCTAATGAACAGTTTCTAAGATATGTGTTGTTTTTGTCTAAGCAATAGTTGACACAAAAAATACAACAAAAATAATAGTGTTTTGAGTTAAACATAAAAAATAGTTTTGATTTATTGTGTTTTCAGTATTGAGTTGAGAGAAGAAAACAATTTATTTAACGATAAAAACTCAGAATTGTCGGTAATTACAGGCTTGCAATCAGAATCACTTTATCAGTTTGAATGCGACCAGAATTTGCATTTTAATTAATTATTTTATATTTTTGGCTCAATTTTGTATACTTTGGCTCAGATTTGGAGACATAAGCGAAACACAATACTATCAGTTGTGATATAAAACCATTATTTTCTCTCATTATGTCATATGATTCAGAACTTAATCTCGTTTTCGAATCTCTAATATTATGTTTGAATATCGACTTATTTGCGACAAAATCACTCTATTAATGGTCTGTTGTGTTGTGCCGTCTATTCGTCTAAACAATGCTTTCAACAAATGTCCCAATTTTGAGGTCTTTTTGCATTCAACTATCAGTCGGTTATTCTTTGATTTCAAAATCTGTTCAAATTTGGTTCAATGGATTTAAATTATATATATATTCTATTGTATTACTGTGCAAGAGTGAATTTACAGGAAAAAGTTTCAAAATTTTCTGAAATACTCCAAAAGCATTTTAAAAACTAAGAGAATGGCTAATTTTGTTTAATTATTGACGTTCCTAGAACACTAAAATCCAAAGGGATTGCATATCTTTAACCAAATATAGAGAAACAAAACGCAAATGAAAACAATGGAATTGATCATGGTTTAATCTTATAATATCTGAATTAGTGTCCGACAGTTTCTTTTATGTCATAAAGTTTGTAAAAAGTAATTCTTTGTTTGTTTTTTCAAAACTATTATAATTTTTGCGATTATTGTATAGATTGTAAATTTGGGTGACTTTTATTATTTCAATGTTTTTATGATCTTATATTCTAATGACTTTTTAGCAGTTATCACCATTGTAGTCTCTCTCTCTCTCGCTCTCTCTCTCTCTCTCTCTCTCTCTGTCTCTCTCTTCAACTCTTTTGTATTTTTATTTTGTCTTGGTAAGATATTTGGATAACAATAATAAAGGATATATCTTTTCTGACAGTTTAATAAATAAAGAGAACCCTCGTATGAAGTGCTCTCCAAAATCAAAAGCAAAAAAACTAAGAAAACAAATAAAGAATAGAAAAAATTTGCTGCCAAACGAAATACTGGCATAACATGACTCTGAATGTAAATGACATCTTAAACAGGGATGTGAAACCCCTTCACTGTAGATTCATAACAAGGAGGAACAAACCAATGTTAGAAATGGACTCTGCTGATCATATTACAGCCTAGATATTGACTTGCTCATTCCTGACATCAAGATTGAGAGATATTATTCGCAGCAATGTTTTTATAAAAATAATGACTACGTTTTCAGCCATTCATTATATTTAGAAAATCTAAGAAATATCGATGACTTGAATCACATTTAATGAATAGTTTTCCAAACAATTGATTTAGACTTTTGACTGATTTGTACAAAAATTTCAAAAATTTTCCGTCGAAATGATTGACATGACTTTACAAATGAAAAACTAAACTAATATATCAATTATTTTTTATTTGTTAACATTTTGCCCAAAAACACTCAAAAGCAAATTTCTAAAGAAAAATGAAAGGTCTAAGGCACTTTTTTCAACCGATCATTTCTAATTTTGAAGGATAATATGACGAAATGATAGGGTATCTAATCAGGGCAAATGCCTTGTATTTCAAATGAATCTCTTTCTCAGCCATTTAGCGATCGGTTATATAGACAGACATCTGGTGCTGTCAGTGGTTGTAACGAACTAATGGTCTGAATGAGAGCTGAGTGGACCAAAGAGCAGCACATGTATCACTTTAATATACAGTCACAAGACTAATGTCTGACCATTTTCTGGTCACTATCTAAAGTCAATTGGATTTAACGTCCGACAAATAGCTCTTATTCTCGTCTAACACATTCTCAGCTAAGCATTCAAAGAGTCATATCTTTTATAGTCTGCAATAAAATTAATATATAGTATTGTATGAAAAGTTGAGATGAAGTACCTGTTCCTTTAGAGTAAGTCCTTTCAGAGTCTACAAAGATATCTGACTGAAGCCGATAAAAAAGTTGAGTTGAGTTATAACTAATAACTAAATATCAAATACGTTAATACGGTTTGAATACAACATTCATATGGAAAGTCAATAATAATCGTTGAGTTCTTTTATCCCACAATTATATTGAGTTTCCGCGACATTTGTGCCAAAATAAATTAATTTAGGAAAAGCAGCTCAACTGTCAGACCACTCCAATAATGATTTATACAGAAATCGTCAACAAACCCAATACTAATTCAGACAACTGGTCCATTTTTAGTTACATTTGTTCCTTGACTAGTTTTATCAATCAAACTTAAGACCTTATGTCCACATATTTGTCATTCAATTGACTCATCTCTAGTTCTTATTTGACATTTTCGTAGACAATTTGTAATGTTTTCAAAACTTTTGATTGATTGAAATTATTTGCTTTCATTTCGATATTTCAGTCCATTAGTAGAGATCCGCTTCGGATTGAAAATTGAATTTCAATTTCTAAACTGTTTTTAAAGAGATGTGCCAGGTACTATCACTTTCACTTTGAAAATATACATTAGAGCGAAATTTGTGTCATTCTTTGAAAACATCTGATACTCCAATATTTGACGTTTTCTCTAACTATAAGTCAAAAGCATTCACTTAGAAATCAAAAGGTTTTTATATCTCTTTAATGTTTTCAAAGTTTTATACTTTTGTTTCTAACCATTAAATGTAGAAATACTTAAAAAAACATTGAAATTGAAAAATATATCCTAGCTTTTAATCGTGATGAAATGTCAAACGTCTATTAATTTCACGAATTTATCACCAATATCGTTTCAATTATTCAATTCAAAGCGATAAAATGTTTTTCGAGTGAAACTTATAATTAAATTGAATATTCTTTCGTTGGATTTTCAATGGAATTAGAAAACGGTATTTGTATTGAGAGCTGAGAACTGCGAAATCAAAATCAAAGTCAAATCAAATTCTCATTTTAATGGATTCTCTGATAAGATTTAATATCGACATAACGGACATAATGTTAAGACGAAAGAGAAAACACAGAATAAAAACCCACTTTATTTACATCTCGTAAACTTATTTTTTTATGTATTCATAAATTTGTCACAAAAATCGCTGAGAAGTGACGGCTAATCACTCAGACATTTCTCTTATTTATCTACAGATAAAAGTAAAATAATAGCAAACAATTTGTTATAATTTGTATTATTTCAGTCTTTTATAGCAATTGTTTCATTTTTCTCACTGCAGGAGTTTAAGCCGTAAATTTGCCAAATTTGCCAAAATCCCGATTGATTAATGAGTTGCACTAAAAATGCTTTCTTTGTTTCACTTCCAAAGACTTGAATTTTTATTGATTTTTCATTCACTTAAATAAATAATTAATTCTTTCATTTGTTTCAAAACACATAAAAAACTCAATTATTTTTTAAACAAATAATTAATAATAAATTTCTTATCTGTTGATAAAAATGTAATTTTAATGACAATTAATTTGAGAAAATGTATGAGAAATAGGATTTAAGTTCAATGCCTAACAAAAAAGATTTATTGAAAGTAACAATATCTGAGAGTATATGGCGTTGAACGGCATAAGTGAACAGAATATCTAAGATTTCTAATGATTTTGATAGTGAACAGCACACAGTATGAGTTCATTGTGACAATAAATTAGACCCTAATTTAAACCCCGGTGAAATCTTATCCTTGTCTGTCAAATAAGACAATTATTTGAAATAGATGCACTCATGGGAGTTTATGTTCATTGAACCTTAATGATGACATTTCGCATATTAGATACTTTATTATTTTTAAAAGCAAAGCTTAAGAAGTACCATGCTAGAAGTAATCAATAACTCTAATGTAAATGTGCGTGATTTGAATGAAAGTATGTTTAAAACACTTATTCTCATTCACTGATTCATAGAAAGAAAAAAAGTCTGGGATTAGAGTAAATAAAATGTTGAACGGATTGAGTGATTGTCAGTAATTTGAAACCAAATATATATATTCTATGAATTGGATTTGTTTTGGCGCTAACGACCTCTTATTGAAAACGACATAAAACACAATGTGTTTAACTTCGGATGGATTACCGTTTTATCGACAGATTAAGTCTATTAATGACTCGATTCTAAGTACTACTGTTTTACGTAAGTCTCAGAATATATCTAATAATGAAATCGCTTTTATTGTCAACAAATCGATTGATAGAAAACAGTGTCGACAAAAGTATTCAATCGTGTAATAGTGAAGATTGTCCTGTTGCTATCCCCTAATCGACCCTTTCTCTATTATTACACAACTATTTATAAATAGCCAGTCATCACAAACAGGGAGGGTGTAAGCGAAGAGCTGAATGTTTATTGAAAATGCGTCCTTCACAGAAATATCCTGGTGAAAAGCCTCTTCTTCGCAATTCTTCCAAAGTGGTACTCAAAATTTCTCTTTGTTTGCGTAAGGGTGGTGCTAGTTAATCATCAAACCTGAAAATAATAGGAAGGCCATAAAAAGGTCATATAAGGTAATACCTTGCTTGTTTTATTTAAACATGCCTTCATTTCACTATTATTTCGACATTGGTTTCAATAATAATGAAAAGTTTATCAAATGTTTTATTTCACATTTCAATGAATTGAAGAAATAATTGGATTACTTTAGTGATTACACTTAAAATATATTGCTATTAACGCGTATCAGAATAAGACCGACCAAATTAGTGCGATCCCAACAATAGAGGAACCGCTCGGCTAATGTAATGGCAATCATTCGTATGTAATGTAAACTATAGAAACATTCACTGCATGAG
>JAQFXL010001432.1:0-12068 GCA_034693445.1 Edwardzetes edwardsi | reverse complement strand
TGATTTCATTGATTTGATTCTCATTTACTGTTTGAAGAGAAAAAATGGTAAAATTATCGACAATTCCATCATTTGTTTGAAGATCTAAATTATTATTGTGTTTATAGTCAGCGCTATTCAACTTTCAGAGTTTATTGACAGTCGTATTGCTATTGATCTGCAGCTGTGCTTACATCAGATCTTTGACACAAATACTCGACAAACGAAAGACTGGGTATTATTTAATCCAATTGTCTTAAGAAATGTTTTAACTATCCTATCATTCTATAGATTTTTGGGTATATTTTGGAAGTGCGCCCGAATTGGTGAACGCAAGAGTCCATACGTTGCCATCAGTTGTCTGGCAATGGCTTTGAGTATTCTTTTCTATTGAATCAATTGTTTACATCCATTACTTCTCTATTTTTATTGATAATTAAATAAATATTTGTTAACTAATTATAAGAGACTTTCATTTTATTATTATTTGCCATAAATTTTGATAATTGGAAAGAAAGGGTTCAAACAAAAGTTGAATTCCGGGTACTTCTGTCAGAAAAAAAAACTTGAAAATTGATACCAAAAAGTGATTTCTTAAATACCTGAGAATCTAAGGGCCGTCCACTGGACAGCAGATTCATAACAATTAAGTTGGTTTTGGCGATCTTCAGATAAGAACAGATCTGAAAGCAATAGTTTTTAGTTATAATCATTTCAATCATTCAATAGATAAATACTTCTTCTTTGGGATCAGCAATGGTTTCGAGCAAAGCCTTTGTCTGTTGAAAGCCTTTGGCTGCCTTCGCATAGAGTTGAGCCGATGACTGTTCAAATATATTGTTTGTTCTCTCTTTGAACTGATGATAAGCGACTGGTGGCGGGGCTATAATGTTTCGGAAAGGCATAAACCTGTGTTCGTATCGAATTTGTTCACTATTGAGGGCCGACTGCGGAACTCGTAGTCTGCCATCGAGTCTGAAGCCACAAATGGCTTTAAAGAAACCGTTATTCATATGTTGTAGCGATTGGTAGACAAGAATCTCCTGAAAGTGTGGCCTTTGTTTCCGTTTCTTTGGTCGAAACTTTTTGCTCTTTCCTTTCAATTGCTGTTGAATTTGATCTGAAAATCGTTTGAAATATATGTGAGTTCTTGAGCTGATTCCTAATTAGTGGCTTACCTGCAATGAGTTCTTGCTCAATTATCAAATTACTGGCTCTGTTAAGGGTTGAGAGGATCCAGGCGTACAAAAACTCATATAAATACCAGAATATATAGTGGTATTCATGCGGGGAATACAACTCTAATTCAAACCCTGAGAGCAGGTATTGAGTCATAACACGTAAGATATGATACAAAAGCCAAGTGCTATAAAACCCTAAGTGATTGCACTGCGGATCACTTTTTTGTGTCATGAGATTCAAATAGTTGTCCACTTTTTCTGCTTCGTCCTGAAGTGCTGTCAAGTCTTCCAGAATTTGTGCCAACTTTTCCCTCTGACGCGCTCTGTTATGGCCACAAATCTGAGTTAACGCAGCCATCGGTCGAACGCATCGGTTGAAGAATGTGTCCAACAATTCCTTTGCATTCAGATTATTGTTGATTATCGCGCTTTTAGTGTGAAGAGAGGGCGGTCTTATGAATTGCTTACACGAATCTCTCACTACTTGTGCGAAATGTGTTGTTCCAAATACAAGACAGGGTTGGGGTAAATACAAGACTTGTAGTATCGAACGCGAGACTACACATGAAGAAGGAATGTTTTGACTGAAGTCATTGAAGAAGGCCAGTGCGCTCTCATATGATGTGCACTCATATATTCGGCTTATTTTTCTCAATCGATTGACCAATAGATTCAAGTATTCAAAAGCTTCGGAACGACTCTTCATTTTAGTATAGCGGGGAAATGTCGGCGGTAAGAGTCGCTGATTCACTAATGGCTCAAAGCCTAAAATTGTCGGATAGTCGGCTCTATGTCCAGACGAAGAGCTCGGGTCAGGTTTGACTCCAAAATCAATGGTCTGTTTGCAGAATTGAATCGATTCATTGCATTGATTCAAATATTTGTCGATCTCTTCAGTCAATTGTTTGTCATTATTTGAGTTGATTTTATGATCCGTTTGACTCATTGTTTGTCTCTTCAAAGCTTTCAAAACTTGGAACAAATTTCGACAAAACTTTATTCTGTGATATAATCCTAAAGTCATTCGATGACATTCGACATCACGAATATCGACATCCGGTTTATCGACTATTCGCTGAAGTGATTTCATTTTCTTAGACAACTCGTCCTCTACTTCTCGAACGAGAGAACCGGCCTTAGAATCACTCAAATACTCCAAATGGTAGCCATAAACTAATGGTTGGAAGTCTTCTTCTTCGAAGACATTTGCTTTGGAAACAAATTCTCGAATCGAATCGATTGACTTCAGAATAATAAGACAAAAAACTCTTATGGTTTTGTCGATTATTACCGACGGGTTGTGGAGATAAAGATTAATGAAAACTGTTTGCGCCAAAGAGTGGCCCTCAAACCAAGTGACCAAAGAGGAAAGGGTTTCGTCGATTATCCCCAACTCTTCGCTTAGAGTGAAGTCTTTTAACTTAATTTTGTTGCCTTTAATCGATTGCTCGAAATTAAGCACTTTTTTGTTGGTTTGGTTGCAGACCATTCCGGCGTCCATTTTCGGGTCCATCATCTCTATGGCAGACATGGCTTCGAACAAACCAAACAACTCGTCGTGCAATAGCTCACCACAACTCAGCTCTGGTCACACAAGTAATATATAAATACACAAATATATTATCTACTTATTTACCTTCAGTTGCTCTCCAGAACTCTTTTGTCACATCAATCCAATTAAATGAGACTTCGGGTACACCGAAGTGGCTTCGATTCGGGTCCATTCGCCGCTTCTTTCGCCTCCAAAAAAATAATTTTGTTACAAATTTGAGAAAAATTGACGAAAATATTTGATATTAGTTTCCAATAAATTGAGTCAAATATCAAATTAAAAACAATTAAAAACAAGTCATTCAAAAAGTGAACTCAAAAATATAAATCCCTTTAAATCAGACGTACTTTATGTGAGACGAGAGGTCTGGTTAGAGGTCTGGTTAGAGGTCTGGTTGTGGCGCCGATAGTTAGTCGTTATAAACAACGCCATTGTTTGAAATATATTCGTCTTATTTTAAATTGTGGTCCAAAATAACCACGAAATCAATTTTGTGTGACTTTTAAATTCATTTATTTAATTAAATTTTCATAAATTATATACAAATTCAGAAAATGGCCGAAAAAATCGATATGTCTTTGGATGACATCATTAAAAGAGATAAAATAGGTTCCAGCAGAAAACGGGGACAAGCCGGTGGCCAACGCAGAGGTGGTGCACAAAGAGGAGGTGCGGCCCAAAGGGGTGCTGTTCGGCAATTCGCTGGACAGTCCGGAGGTGGTGGTCCTCAAAGAACCCTCAGAAGCAAAAGTCGAGCTCAACCTTACAGTCGGGTAAAGCCATTAAATAATATTTATTTTTTCTGGAATTAATTGATTGGATCGGAAGCCGAACCAATCGGGTGACAAATGGCAACACGACTTATTCGAGTCCGGCGTTAAGAGCCGTTCCTCTGGAAACAACAATAACTCACATCTAATGGTTTCAAACCTCGAGTTTGGAGTCACAGGTATTGTATTTATTTGTTTAGCCTTTTGTTTGAAGGGATTCTCTTCGGACAGACGCAGACATTGAGGAACTTTTTTCGGAATTCGGGAATCTGCGAAAAGCGGCCATACATTATGACCGGTCCGGACGCTCTTTAGGGACCGCAGATGTCATTTACGAGAGAAGAGCTGATGCTTTGAAGGCTTTGAAACAATACAACGGAGTGCCACTCGATGGTAAACCCTCTGATGTTTTATCACTAAAGACATACAGAATTAGGCGCAGGACTTGATGTCCGGCCAACCAATCACACCGAATGCCAGCTCTTACTTCTCATAAATAGGACGTCCGATGAAAATACAACTAATGGTAGGAAACGAATCCACAGTCAGTAATATCGGTTCACGAATCGGAGTCCCCGCTGGAAACAGAGGAAAGGCCAGTAACGCCCCCAACAGAAGCTCCAGAGGTTTTGGTGGACGAGGAAGAGGAAGCGCTCGGGGCACCCTTAGAGGGAGAGGCGGACAAAGAGGACAAAAGTGGGCATAAATTCAGAGTTTTAATGAAATTAAGAAAATGTTGTTTATATAAAATCCTTTCTGACGAACAACTTATCAAAAGTTCTCGATTTGACACTAATTTTAAGTACTATTTATGTCAAACATCACAACAAATCTCCAAATAATTCCTTAAATATAAATCAATATTTTGTTTATTTCATCGATTTTTATATCAATTGAAACAATGATTGAAAAAATTTCTCAAAACAGTTCAAAAAAGGTGCCGACGGCTGAGGAACTCGATGCAGAGCTCGACGCCTACACTAATAAGGTTTTGAATATTTTTTGTATCAGTTTCTAAGTAAACGTTTGACTTTTATTTCAGATGTGAAGCAATTGGTCCTCATTTTAACCAAAATTTTTCAATATTTTGAGCATTTTTTCCCATTTATTTCGATTCTTTGGCCAAAACAAGACTCCAATGAAATCATGAAATAAACTCATTTTCAAACAAATTTATTCCTCTTTTATTCCAATCACTCAAACAATTGCTGTCAGTTTAAAACAAGTCTTAAGAGACTAATCGCGACAATGTCCACAATATGGAAGTCGAACCCAAGTCTGTCCAAAATTTTTGTTCTCGATTATATCGGGATCAGTAAGCTCTTTGACTGCCCTCAGCTCTGAGGGGTGAGATGGTCAGCATATATTTTTGCGCTAAATTTAGCTTTAACCTTCTGCGTGTACATTGAAAAACTCACGCTTTGTGTATTGTGACAAATTAACCTTTCGTGCGTACTGTAACAGAAAAATCGACCATGAGCACTTTGAAACTCAGTTGAAAACTTACTGTAGAAGTTACTTGAAAAATATTTTAGCAATGCCTCGAGTATGACTTTAGCAACAAATGGAACCAAGAATAATTGAGATTAGATTGCATTGCATATAGCATTAGAGAGTGTTTTGAAACCTTTTCTGCAGTGCTGGCCTATTAATCGGCCACAATACACAAAGCGTGAGTTTTTCGCTGTATTCACGGAAGGTTTATGAACCAGCACTGCAAAAAAGGTTTTAAATACGTTCTCTAATGCTATATGCAGCGCGCATAACAAGTGCGCAGGCGTTCTAGGTATTTTTTGTCTAAATCATTAATTTAATTAGTAATCTAATTTCAATTATTCTTGGTTCCGTTTGTTGCTAAAAAAAATGCTCGAGGCATTGCTAAAATATTTTTCAAGCAACTTTTACAAAAAAAAAATAATTGAGTTTCAAAGTGCTTTTGGCCGATTTTTCTTCCACAGTACGCACGGAAGGTTAAATAGCCTATTTATGCTCAAGTTAGTTTAAATTAGCTTGAATTGGGTTCGAATCCACTTTCAGCGGCTATTTTGTCCAAAATGGTTGTCACACATCAGTCGACCGCATCTATAGATGTATTTAGAAGTCTTCTGACTAAACACTCACAAGTTTTTTTTAAAAAGGGGTGGATTTTGGGCTGACTCTGAATTAACCATTTTATGTAAATGATCTTCCTGTCGGAACATTAATCGAAAAGAGGGTTTTGGTAGAAAAGAGTTTTATTGGGAAGGGAACAAATGTTGCTAGTTCAAATTTATTTACAGTTATGTAGTATACGATTATTCTGAATATTCATCTCAAAGGAGAACATAGACGCGAATCACTATTACGTATGAGTACCGACTCTTTTTCAAGTAATTTGTGGGGATTTGTCACCAATTCGTTAGATTTGTATTTTGTTATCAAAGTTTAAATTATATTTGAAGTGAGGCTCGAATTGAAGAAAACAATCATTTTTTGAAATCATTGATAATTTGATTTATTATTTCTATTATCGAAATGCAAACAATCGTATGATTAAAATGTTTTGATTAAAACTTATTTAAGATTATTTGATGAATGAGTGATTCAAAAGAAGGTGTCAATCGTTGGATCAATTGATGTCAAGGGATTGGTGGCAATCAAAGGCACCATTAAATCAAAGCTACAATGAGTTGACTATAAGCTGATCGTCATTTAGTCAGTAATCGTTTGCCCACTCATTCTCTAAAAGGAACGAATCGATCACTTCTTTCATCGCAAGATTAGGTATCAGTTGATTGGATGTCAGCGGTGTTCGGGTCACCGGATCGAAGTGACCCACTCTTTGTAAATGCTCCTCAATGTCTTTTCTATCATAGGTTATACCACTGGGTGTGATGACGGGGTCACGCATTATCTCGAAACTGATTTTTCCACACAAATAGTCCGGAACCTCTCGTTTCTTGAAAATCACAGAAGAGATGAAAATAATTAATTGCGAATTACTTTCGCCGAATCGGCTAAACGTTAGTCTAAAATGTGTTTCGACACAAATAATTAGTTTAAAATCAAACCTTTCGTCTGATGTCGAGGGCGGCAAACATTGCATTCAATTCGACCATTCGTTGGTCTGTTGTCGTAGTAATCATTCGTTTGAGTTCTTGTATTGTCTGTTCACCAGTTATAGTATTGTTTTGTATTTCAGTCTTTAATTTATTGAACTGTTCTTCTTTGTCCAATTGGATCAAAGTATTCAAATATGTCTGTAAATCGATTTCTTCTTTAATGCGTTTGTCTTCGTGAACAGTAAACCGTTTCTTTCGGGCGACTCTCAACTGATATGCAATTTCGTCCCCGAAATTCAATTTCTGCTCTTTTGCCAAATCGTGTGCTTCGAGTCGAGAGAGAGAGAGAGAGAGAGAGAGAGAGAGAGAGAGAGAGAGAGAGAGAGAGAGAGAAAAGTCCACTCAATTAGTGAACAAATCAATTGAAAACTAGTTTAACTCATTGATACCTCTTTGCAAGTGTTTAATGGCATCATCGAAGTGATCCATTTCTAGAAGAGACTGTCCTAAAAAGAAGTGACCTTTGATTAAATTGGGATCCATTTCGAGAGCTCTTCGGCAGTCCTGATAAGACTGCTCCCACTTCTGAAGTTTTAGATAACAAAGCGCTCTATTCGTAAAAAATGTTGGAACCGATGGATTGCGAACCTATTGAAACAGAAAAATTGTTGAGACAACACCCGAATTGGTCACAATTAGTGGTCAGACTATGGCTCGCGTATAGCTGTTGATAGCGTCTTCATATTTATGGCAATTATAATATTTGTTTCCCTCGTCTTTGAGTTCAGAAGCGTTTAACTCCTGTTTCATATCGAGACCCGATTTACTCCTTTCCGACCACTTTCTGGTCTTTGAATTCGAACCGAAATTCCTTAAACGAAACAGTTTTGCAGTTTTTCGTAACTTTTAACGGGTCTTATCACTCAATAAGACATATAATTATCCTAACATTTGATCCAAATTAGTATTTAATCAGATCTGAAGTCAAATATCCATTAAATTAAACCTAAATTTTGATTAAAAAATTTTAGTCTAATTAATAACAATATTATTGTTTTGTTTACATAAAAACTACTCGTTTTTAATGCAGTGACGAAAGCATTGATTACTTAAACGCCATTCGCATCCAATCCTTGTGTTATCAGTTTTGATGTTATCCAATGGTTGAGCCTAATATGAATGCCTCAACCCATCCATACAGTGGTTTGTGTGACGCTCACAAATACGGTTCAATACGAAACCCATTTTGACGAGTCGTAGACTATGACAACATCGCTGTCCACAGATTCGGGACTCAAACAAAAATTATTTAAATAAGAGTTTGAATGCAAACAAACACTGCATTCAATAATATCGAGTCAAATGTGGAAATCGTGAAAAAATTATTTATTGTCTAAACATTTAGTTACAGGACTGAGAGTCACAGCAATAGAGCATTCGTTAAGTTTTAACTTAAAACTAATTATTAAAATGAATAAAACATTTAAAATAAAATAATTTTGTCTATCATTTGTTTCAATAGATTATATATTTTGTGTACATTTTCTAGAAATTTGTTTTTAATAAATATAGAAAAGCGTTTGCCGTCGACTCAGCCATCAATTGGTCACAAATGACAGTAAATAAAATTATTGCGATTATTATAAACCAATTAAAATCGTTTTTGGATTAAAAATACATTTGATATCAATTTTATCGTCGAATACATTATTCGGACAAAAATTACTGAAACGAGAATTGCATTGAATTTGAACTTTAAAACAATCGAATGATTATTAAAACATAAATTAGTTTACAATCTCTTTAGCGTTCGTTTCTTGTCCTTAAGGTTTGACTTTTTTTGCGTTACATTTGTTGTCATACTTTTGGTAACAATCTTATCGTTAGCGTGTCTTTTCAGTATTGGTCCTCCACTCGAGTCGGACGGGTTATCATCTGACCGCCGGACAGAATCCGATGATTTACTACAACAGGCGTTTGAAGCACTCGACTGGAGATCTGAATCGAAACAATCCTTTAGATGTTTGGAGGCATGGATTTCGGTCATCATTTTTGCGCGTTTGCAGTAATCCTCGTAATGGTCTAAAAGCAATTGTCCCGCCTCTGAATTCAGGGCTGACTCCGCGTTCGGTACTATTAAAAGACATTTTATTGTCTGAAAAGATGAGTCAAAAGATTAACGAATACTCATATAAAGCACAGAATCGGTTGAATAGAGGTTTACCAAAAGAATGTGTTTTATTCCTAAATCAGACTTCCAGTCCTTTTTGAGTGTATTGACACATATCTCTCCCGTTCGGGAAACGTTTGGATGAAATATTTTGGTTATGAAATACCCCTTTGGAGGCGAAAGAGGGAAGTCCTTCGACAGAACCAGTTTTACACGAAACGAACCGCCAAAATAAGGAGTACAGGCTTTACAGGACAGACAGTTATAAATCATTGCAATCATATGTGTAACTCAATACCGGGTCCATCAATGAGAGCCTGAATGTCAGAGACGTCCTCTTCGTTAATGCAGACCCGAATCCCTTCCATAGGATTTAAAGTCAATTGAGACAACTCTTTAGAGACTTGTCTTATCACTTGTGGCGAAAGGTTTTCCACATTAGATGAGGTTTGCTGTCCGTCACAAACAGATATCAATTTAAGAAAATATTCGGACAATACTTACGGATGACATCACTTAACGCCAATTATAACACAATTTATACACTTTTGAGGTTTTCTGCAAATAATTAAAAATTAAATTAAATTAAATTTTGTCGAAATTTAATAAAAAAAAGGTTAAGATATGAAAGAAATTAGTGTTTGTTTACAAATCAAAGCAAAATATTTTTGACTCAAAGCGACTCACTTTTGGGATAAGCGATGGTTTGTTAATAAAATTAATTAAAATGTAAATAAATTTGAGTGAAATGAGTGGCAATCGGTTCACATAATAACTGAATCTTTACTTTAGTCGCGATTTGAATAATTGAACGGAATTTTAACGATATTTTGATTCAGTCTTTTGTTGCAAATAATGGCAACAAATCACTCATTGGCTGTAATGGCCTTTCCGTCAGTTTGAATCCAACGCCATTCATAAAGTACGTACACATTTCCTCTAATATTGTGCTAACTTTTTTTGCTACCGTATTACCTCAACAACAAGAGCATGCCGGTATATATTGAAATTAAGGATACCAGCATACTGCTGGACCAGTATACCCCGGGTAAAACGGCATGCCGATTAAAATGAATTGGCAAACTAAAATATTTGTGTTGAAGTGAAAGAATTTAATTACAGTTTATGTGAAATTCGAGCACAAGATTTTCGTATTTATGCAATGAAAGTGTTCAAAATTGAAGCTCATTTTACATAATTTCCTAGAAATTCCCTCGAATTGATTTTCAATGTTAATTTCTGTTGAATAAAATACATGCTGAGCTGACTGAAAAAGTGCGTCAATTTTTTCACACTTTATTTTATACCGTGGGGGAGGGGGAGGGGAGACCTTACATGCCTTTTTCATGAATTGGTTCTATTTACCGTTTTCTCTGACTTATAAGGGCACTACTAAGTCAATTTCGACAAATTTAGGTCTTCCCGAAACTCAGTGCACTTATATCTCAGTATAAGTGCACCCCTTATCAGAAACCAAGATATAATTGCACTCAATGGTTATCAAGCAAAACTTTTTATTCTGGTTTCAATACAAATGAGTGACAAATAATAGAAATTACAGTCAAGTGCCATTATAATAAACACCCTATATAATGAATTCTCCTTTATAATCAACAATTTCTAGATTCCAAATTAACTTCAATAGACATTAATGTTAAAAATGATCCCTTATAGTGAATATTTGTTTCCTCTATAATGAGCGCTATGTGTAGACCACTCTAATAGAAAACAATACTAAAACTACACTGTACTTCTCTATACTGAACAATAAATTTGACACAACTCAAAATTCACTCAAATTCCTTAAATAGTTAAAAATAACTGATTATTTGCAATAAATAGCAGTATTTTATGTAAATCTGAATATAATTTCATTTGAATAATAAACCTTTTATTTGAATGTTTTTTTAATTCAATGTCCTCTATAATGAACTCTCCTCTATAATGAACTCTCCTCTATAATGAACAAACTCTTCAAACCAATTGTGTTCATTATAGTGGCACTCGACTGTAAATCAATTAAAGTCAATATTGTCATCGATGGCAACTATAATTTCGTCTGATTCTTTGATTACCGACTCGTCGTCTGTTAAACCGCTCGGTTCGGGTTCGCTATTAGAGGGGTTTCTTTTTCAATGATATCTGTAAGCCTTGAGTGAAGACCCGAAATGTCACTCTTTTTACCCAAATTACAATAGTTTCATAAAAACCACATTTACTCTCAGGAAACGGATTTCTGATTAAAATGATTGAAAAGTAATTAAAATTTGCAGCTTGGAAAAATATACCAAAAATATAGTGCACTAATATCTCAGTATAAGTGCACTCCTTATCAAAAACCAAGATATAAGTGCGTGCCCTTATAAGTCAGAAAAAACGGTATTTATACCGGCATACTTTTGTTGTCTAGGTAGTACGGTACATTAAGATAATTATACTCCGTTAGAATAAATGTATTTTGAGTCTGTATAATAATAACCTGGATCAATTTCAATAATAGCCATCGTTCGTAGAAAGTTGTTGAAATAACTTGGCTAAACCTCCAGAAAATTTTAATCGCAATCTAGAATAAAAGGATTTTTGCCCTTGGAAAGCTCTTTAATAACGCTGCATAATTTGTTTCGATAAAATTTACGATGTTAATTTTTTATAATGAAAATTTTTTCAACCTTATCTTGAAGATTTCTTCTATTTTCTATAGCTCTATATTATATCAGAAAATTATCATGGTGAGTTCCATCAACTAACTATCTGAGGACACATTGATTGTGCATCACATCAATTCAATTAGTAATTAAATTAAAGACCGACCAACCCTTGGGTGTGAATGTAATGAACAGCTTTTGCAACAGACCAACGATAAGGTGTTTAGAGGACAACACTTCTAAGACTTTGAAATAAAGCAGAAAATGTTTGGATAGAACTCAGATTAGATTCAATCAGTCATTTGGTAGTATTTTCCAGTAGTTACAGAACTCGAATAATTCCTTTGCAATCTTATACAAGAATTAATTTCTAGCGAAAGGCACAGATTTTATACATGGAAAAACTGTCAAGGGGAAAAATGTCATTGTTTTAGGCTAGATTTTTTAAAAATTGCATTGTCAAGTTGATTAGACTTTTGGGTAAATTACATATTTCTTTTATCAAGGGTTCTTTCAAGACTTGAATTGTTAATAAATAGCTGGTTTCTTTTAACTGGTGGAATTGTGAGTCTATCAAGATATCAATGATATATTTGAATCCAGAAATTACACAGAAATGAGAAAATTGTTATTTAATGTGAATTCTCTGAATTGATATGAAGTGAATTGAAGTCAATTTTAGCGCTCAATTGGTTGTCATTTGACTATTATATGACTCAACAAAACATTA
>JAQFXL010001431.1:0-12072 GCA_034693445.1 Edwardzetes edwardsi | reverse complement strand
GGCCACTATTTGTCTAAAAAAGCAATAATTGTTGAAAAGTTTAATCATTTAGAAAAATAAATAAAAACGTCTTTAGTTGAATTAAGAGCGCAAATAAATGATCCTGAACACAATAATGACTAAAATGGAAACATTTTTCACTTTATCTTTAAGTCAAAAATGTATTAAATTGGTTGAGCAGTCGTTCAGCAAACGGATCAATAGGTCAATCAATAAGTAGCTCTTTTTTGTCTATTTGTTCATCTATTTTATGGACGACTATAGCATCCAATGGGACCACAATTAAGGAATTGATTCCAATTCTGTGCTATAATAAAGATAGAGAATTGAGGACTAGTTCTCACAGTCAGAGAATAAGAAGCGTTTCTATTGTGTGTCAAACGATGTTATATTCGCTGAATAAGAATAACTGTTGTTTTCTTATTGTCGAGAATGTGTTCACTTGGATTAGCCTCTCCTTACATAATATTAGATAACTTAGACTCAAATACCAGTCGTGACTGACATCCACTGACTTAAACAACTATTACATTAAGAATTAAACAAATTATTTGTTTGCACTCACAATAAGAAAGTCAGTGAAGAGATCATAATTTTGTTTTATCTACCAATTGGTTTAATTGAAAATCAAAGAAGCCATGAAAATTGACTAGTTCAACAACAAACTAGCGTATTATCTATATTACAAATTTATTAATATTTTTGACATTACTTTTGAAATTCAGTTTTAAAATTAAAAAAAAATGAATCAATAAAATCGTAAAATGATTTGAAGCGAAATTCGATTGCTTTTGAATGTTCTGTAATAATATTGAGTTTAATAAAAAGCACTTCTTATCTGACTTCTTAAGAAAATAGACGCCTAATAGCGCCAAAGGCTTGTATCTGCTGTGGAATGTATCCAAATGTATGGCCAGAAAGATAACAGATCAAGTCTACTGACAGAACATAGTGTAAGGCCTCGTATCTGAAGCCAAACACAAGTAATCGGAACGCATGCGAATTGTGAACTATATTTCCCCTCAAAAGAAAAGAGAATTTTGAGCATCACTTGATTGTGAAGTTGGGAACCATTCCAACACAGAATAGAGAGTATATGAACTGAGTGGTAGACGACAAGAGTTGAAGCGTTTTGTCGCATCACTCCGACCACTGATGCATTCAATTCGCTTTCTATTCTTCCAGATCTAAAACTACCCTAACTTTCATTGATAACTAATTTTTTTGTTCGCGAATTTCAAAAATATTTCGGATCTTTTCTTCCACTCAATGTTTGAATATAAAGAAGAGGAAAGACTTCTTCGATTAAACTCTCGAATCAATTATTGAAAATTTCTTCTTCAAGTCATTAATTGTTTGACTTTTTGCTTGAAAATCGATTTTTTGTTCACAAATTCAAGTGATTTATGACTATTAAAGACAAAAGTTTTTAACTCTGAGTCTGTTTATTCTGTGCCATAAATTCGTAACAATAAATAAAATAAATCAAAAATTCTTCAGTAAAATTCAATTTCACTGCTTCTCAACAGAAAAATAAATACATTAAATACCTCTCCGACCGTAAGTCTGATGTTTGCAAAATTCAATTTTATCTATATTTTTGTTATTAAACTGCACTTAATATTATTCTATCGAATTTTTGTCGATTTAATAGAATCATCACTTTATTGAGTTGACCAGGTTCAATTGTTGAATAGAAATATTAAAAAGGAAGATAGAAATCGATTATCTATCTATCAATAGAAGTATTGATTCTCATATAAAAGCGTATAATTGGATCGATTTCCGATCCATTTTCACAGTTCACAAATTATGGAAACAATTTTCATGTCTTCCACTCATCCTCTTTATGTCAGAACCTTTTGTCATAAAATAAGAGGAAAGCAGAATAGGAGTAATCAAATTTTGTTTCTTTGCAAAGCATTTGTATTCAAATACACTTTCCTTCCCATCCCTTGCCGTGAAATTGGACTTTATATCCAACCTATAGTACATCGAATACTCGAATACAATTAGAAATGATTAAAATACTAATTAAATGTCCAAAGCTTTTGAAAACATCAATGATTTTACTTTATTTCAAACATTGTATTATTGAGAATTCAAAAAACATATTTGACAGCTTCAATGATCAGGGTCTCTAACAAATGTCCGAAATTTGCCTCATGATAAACATTTGTAAATATTTTCTTAAGAAGGAGTTATTATTTACAAACATTTTGAGCATGCTAAATTCTGTTAAAGCTTGAACTAAGTTTACAAGAGATCTATCTTGATCATCAAGAAATTGGAAAACTCATTAAAACAACAACAAATTGAATTTGTATTTTAGTGAGGCCTCGCTTTTTCGTGAATTATCAAATGAGTTGGAATTTAACAACTTTTATTCAATTCAAATTTGACTTTAACTCGATAACAATAGAGAAGAGTGGAATTAATGTTCCTGGTGGCAAAACACGAGTAATGCAATTCAATAGAAGATTAAATAAATTGATTTACTTTTGTATTAAGTGATGCATAACTTATTGGCTATTCTTCACTGTTTTGCTTTTGTATTGAATAAAACCAGTGATTGATTGCCAATAGAATGATATTCTTTCAAAATTTATTCAATAAAATACTAAAAATGAAAATCTTTTTCATAAATTTTTCATTTAAATGGATGACATTTTTATTGCAGCTATTCTTCCGAATAACTTATTGAATGTATATTTTCTTAGAATAGATTCATAGAAACTATTGGTATGAAAATCCTAACATAACTTCAACAGAAGAGTTGCTTAAAAAGAAGTGGAGCACAAAAATGTCGGACCAGACGATGATGTTTCTCATCAATCACCGCATTTACATTAATACTATTATTTTGTTGATTTATATATGGCTTCTGCATCCGATGCCATCGCAAGCACTGCCAGATATGATCAAAATCG
The DNA here is from genome assembly GCA_034693445.1 of Edwardzetes edwardsi. Lineage (NCBI taxonomy): Eukaryota > Metazoa > Arthropoda > Arachnida > Sarcoptiformes > Ceratozetidae > Edwardzetes > Edwardzetes edwardsi. Next base: position 9,142 of record JAQFXL010001431.1, on the reverse strand, counting down.
GTGAGTCTCTGAACATTAATTCCCTTTGAATCCATCTCTTCAACTATTCTTTGCCAGAATATCATGTCTTATAGACTAGTGGTTTGCTTTTTGACAAAAATTGATGTTCAAAGTTATTTTGTTAGAAAATTAAACATGGTTTCAGTCGAATGAGGATTTCTTTGAAAAAAGGTGATGGATAAGCGGTGATGTGGTATCGCTTTTTGCAAATATCTGTAACAATATATGCATTGAAATGGAAAAATAATTTGCATTTTTCATTGAAATTGAAAAGCCTTTTGAGATAAGAGGGATAACCATTGAAATAAAAATAGTATACAATTGTGTAATAACTATAGCATTCATTGTATTTTTGTATACTTTTGCTGACTTTCACTGTCTATTCTTAACTTACATTATTGACAATTGATGTGATAAATATTCTGATGGTATCCCCAGTATTATAGACACCATTCCATAAGCGAAGCTTTTGATCATAAATGAAAAACAGGACAATAAGGCGCTGAAACTCAATGCCAGAGTTGTATATAATTTTGATTTATTGAATCGCATTAATAATTATATTACAGGATATCTAATGTTTGATGAAATTAATGGAAATTAATTATTTTGTTGTTTAGTTTTGTTGGTTTCATATCATATCAAATCCTATTATGTTATGTAAGCTATTATTTTTTGGATACAAATTTTAATGAATATCGGCTTTCCGTCGCTTTTTACTCTCCGTTGTCTCCACAATCGGAGCACAGAATAAAATTCCATTAAATGCTATCGATTTATAATATGTTCTATAATTGAATGATAGTAAACACCCCCACACTGTATGTGTTAAGTAGACTCACAACTCTTCAAAACCACAATAAATATTTGAGAACCGAAACCAATTCGGACTTCTTTTTCATGTTTGATATTCTGCTCCACTAATGGATTAACTGTTAATGGATTAGTTCAGACATTGCATGGCTTTTGGCTTGCTTAAAATAATCTAACACAGCGAACATTTTAAAATTGATGATTGCAGAGCACGGATCAATTAGGGTTAGACTATTGGTTTCAATTATTCAGGATTCTGGTCTTACTTGAAATAAATTTTATATAGAATTTAATCTAATGATCCTAGCTTATTTCCAAAATGAATTTTAAAGTGTTTTAAGCTTTTTTTAATTATGAATTTTTTGCGTTTATGGAAAGCAATTCTCTGAGGAAAGGGTTTGATTAAAATCTACCCTAAAATTGTTGTCATCGAAGAGTTCGACAATGTTTTAAGTGATTTATCAATTATTATGTTATTCGGAAGGGTTTGAACTAAAATATTGGTTACTTTCCTCACTCTGGCGCTCACTTGTAATCATATCATAACTTTCTTTGCCTCAAATGATATGAATGGGTGGAGACGAACAAAACTAACGGTTACACAATATTCACTTCCTTTGCAACCACAGCAACCAAGATCCAAGTCATTGTATTTTTTGATCGAGCATTCTCAAATAAAGCTGGTACTCTTGCTCATTTTCAAAACAATCTAATTCGTTATGATTGAAGACTTGTATGATTTCGTACGTTTTGAACATCAGTTTTCAAAAAATGTTGAAAATAGGCTTAAAAAGACATTTTTGTCCACTTTTTATGATGTGCACTCTGACAGCATTGGCATCTCTTTTACTTTTAAGTTATAACTTTGAGATCTCAAGAGTTTTAACCCGATTTTGATAAACAATAGCATAAAAATAGCGATAAACCTCTTTTTCATTCAATTTCATTGAAAAAAGGTTAATGAGCTAAACATTAGTTCAATTGTCTATCAAAACAAATATTTATTTTTGCAATACTTTAGTTCTGAAAAGTAAAATAAAAATATTTAAAATAATCGCAAATATTTTGCATTTTTATTATTGAAACTAAAGAAAAGGAAAATTATTTGACTTTTTGTTTGAAATTCAAGTTATTTCTCTCTAAGCTTTTATTACCCCCTTTTCTGTTTAGATTCAAGACATCATTTGATACAAATATAGAAAAAGCAACAAAACTCTTGTGTTATGTATTGATCCGAAAGAGTAAGCAAAGAATGAGTAGAGAAAAGTAGGAGAAGAGTAAAGAACTCGCTTTCATTTGCTTTGATTTTTCACACTCCAGTGATTTCTTACATCATTTTCGGTCCCTTTTTTCGTATTCATATTTTTTCATTATATTCATTAAATCTCCTAATTTATAAACATTTCCATACATTAGATATAAACCAAATATTTGATACAATATTGAAATACTTCTCAGAAAATAAATGCAAAACGAAGAGAGAAAATAAAAGTTCATTTATTTGTTTAAATAAATGAATCGAATAATTTTTGGTTGTAGTTTTCAGAAAAAAAAAGAATTCACCTTGTCTACATTCAAGAGACATTATATAGGGATTCCGATCCGAGCGCCCAAAAATCTAAAATAGTATCAATCAGGGAGTTTTGAGCTGACCTCTGCTTTATATCAAGGATATCTGTGAGAAGGACTACAATTATTTGTGAAAAACTATTAAATTATTTCAAGAGAATGATTCACAAAATTGAGACAGAATTGAGAAAAATGATTGAAAAAATCGCTCGTAATATGTGCTATGTCAATTTCAGCCATTTTGCGCTTTTAATAACAAGACATTAATGGTTAAACTCAATCAGTCTAAAGGCTGCTTTCCGTTGAGGACCAGAAGCTTTTCAACTAGTAATCAGTGTCTCATTAGATTGGGGTTTAATGAAAATTTTAGAAGTAATTATCATGTACAATCTTCATATAAATGTTGATATTTTATATCATCCAATCGTTTACCGAAAATTCATTTTCGTTTTATATCTAATGAGAGAAAATTTTGTATAATTTCCTGAATTAAAATACTTTTTGAGAGAATATTCTTCATATTCTTTACGAATTGCTTTTTGCACTCAAATGAAAGTAAGAAAAATTGTCGCAAAAATATTGTTGAATATAAAAATATGATGTATTTCTTTGTCTTATACAATGAAAAATCGAAATTTCATAAAATAAACAAATTTCGTGATAAATTTGAAACATTTTTATTAGGTTTAAATTTTAAAAAATTGATTTCTAAAGGAATGCTATTTTGTGACACAAACTCTGCTAACATTTGAATGTATGACATGTTTTATAATTTATTTCATCGCTTTCTCTCCAATGAACATAACAACTGAAATAATTTATTTTTAAAAATTTGAATTTTGGAAAACATTTCTGCACTTATATTGAGTACAAAAACACATCAAAATAATAACATTTTTCAATAATTTAATGTTTGAAAAGCTAGTGAAGAATAAATTGATAGCTCTTCTAATGGTAGACAACAGTTTTTAATACATTTCCTTTGACATCAGAGAGTGAGTCAAAGCGCTCAGAGCATAGAAAAGTTAAAAAGTCTCCCAGGAATATATCGCATACGAAAAATCAAATGTTATTAAAAGATAAGTGAAAATTACTGAAAAGAATCCACACTTTGATTATGTAGTCGTTGTGAGCATTGAATTGTTCCCTATTTTTATCCACATTTTAATTGTATTGCAATATAGATGTGTTTTCACTGAATTATATTCTCTTCGGAGTAATGTTTCGCTCATTTATATACACATATAAATGACTATAATTATGAATCAAATGCTTCATAAAACAGGAATTAAATTTCATTTCAAGCATTGCTTTAAAGAGTGTAAACAAGTATTGATTTTTCAATTTAACTCGAAATCCGATTCAATCGAAACTATTTTGATTTTTTTACAATTTTTCCACAGATTCGCGAATTAGACAAAAATCATTTGATTTAATCTAATTTTGTTCTGTTTTCATATCAAACTGAAGGCAAAACTGTTCGTCAACTTTATTTGATGGCTGAGTAATTTCAGTAATGATGAGCAGTGCCTGGTTTACAATAATGCTTATTAGTAGTAATCAACACATATTATTAGACAGAAAAGGAGTGCCTAAAACGTTTGCCTAATGAACCGTTGATTTGATAGTTAGTTAACATTGGATCATAGCTGACCAGGTTGGCTAAAAGGCATTTAATAAAAGGCTAAATCTTTATGCAAGCTTTATTCCTATACAAGTCGGTTGATTTATCTTGATATAAGCCTAAAATCTCAGGATTCAAAACTCATTTAGTCCTAAGTTTAATTTTAACATGGTGGTTATTTCATAGCATAATTGTGTGTTATTGTAACAAGCTCAAAGCTTTCATATTCTGACAACTCATTGGTTGAAATATGAAAAACTGATGATATTCTCTATTCTCTCTTTCATTGATAATTAGGCGGACTGTTCAGTAAGGATCAGAGCGAACAGGAACTGTTGTTCCGCTTTGCTGTGGATCGGATTAACTCAGACTCAACAATACTGCCCCGAACGACATTAGTGGCACAGATCGAGAAAATTGAAGAACTCGATAGCTTTCACGCCGATAAGAAAGGTTTGTCTGATGTTTGACTTATTCAACAGAACAGCACAGTTGAGTCAATAGGAATATATACAAGAATTTTATTGACTTCGCTTTTTGGAGGCATTGAGTGAACACATCATTTTGCAACTCTATTGACTGGTTTAGCGCACATAATGTGTATATCCCTTCTGAGGGCTAACCCCAACATAACATCTAATTCTGCACAACAAACCTATTTTCACGACAAATCAGTTTTTATATCAGCAGAAAATAAATACTCTTTTTTATCAAACAGTGTTACACAACGTATACAACAACTGTGTGTTTGTAGTGAGTATTGAGTCATATATTGAGTCTTATATTGAGTCATATATTTTTACATTTAATCACAACGACATTCACACAAAAAGCTTTTCATCTCTTCTTTAACACTGTCTTCGCGGGAAGTTTCAGATATTCAGCTGAAACTCAGTTTTGTTCAGATAATCATTTATAGGGATATATTATATATATATATATATATAGTCAGACCTCTCATTAAGAGCCCACTCAATAAGAGAATTTCTCATTTAGAGACAGATTTTTGTGTCACCGAATGCTCATATGAGGGTCTAATGTTAATTGACCTCTAGATTAGAGACTTCCAGTTAAGAGATTCATCTCATTATCGGAGGAGACAACTTTAAAGCACAAAATACATAAACAAACTTCTCATTAAAAGAAATTTTGATATTGAACTGTAAATCGATAGCTATATCCATATATTTTGCTAAAAATGTTTGAATGACTCAAATGAAAGCATTGTTTTGTTTGACAAAATGGAGTTCAAACCGAAGAGAAATCGGTTTGATTTGTATTTGAAATATAATATTATTGAACTAATTGACGACAAAACTTCATTAAAAACAATTGCGGATCAATTCAAAAGTCTAGGAATAACTAAGAGACAAATATTTCAGTCACAGAACGTTCTCTTATCTGGAGGTCTAACTGTATATATATATATATGGATGTATTTTATTTTTGGTGAAAAAGACCATAATTTTTTCCACTCTCTTAGTCTAACACTCTTTCATTCAATTATTCATGAGATAAGTTGCGGAGAAATTTTTTCTGCTCTTTACTACCCAATGAAATATTAATAACGATTTTTTTGGGCCCAAAAACTATCATTTTATTTCCAAAAACTATATATTTTGTGTCCGAAAATGAATTATAATTTGATGACATTTTTTGGGCAAAAGAAAAAAAATTATTCGACTCTATGATAGGCGAACAGAAAGCCATAAATCTGTGAAACAAAATACGCTTTAATATACTCCAATGCACTAACATTTTTCCAGAATAACCAAGTTGCTTAATGCAAGTCTGATGTTTGCGTCGCCAACTCTATTGAATTGGTAGAGTAAGGTATGATATGTGGGCACAACTCGTTGAGAATAAGTGATAATAAACAGCAGAAAAAAGGCATAAAACGAATAAAAGGACCGCAAAAATGAAGAAAAAAATGAAGTCGAAAGAGAAAGAAATTGACTCAAAATATATATATAAATATATATAATTCAAGTCGAATGTCGAAAAGCAAATTGAATAATGACTTAAAGTCATTGGTATGTCAATCGTGAAGACATTTGAGGAGATTATCTAATTTTACGCACTTCGGTACCAATTTATGCCATAATTTTGTGTAAGAATTTTTGAAATTTTATTCTGAACCCAAAATTAATAATATGGCAAATGCCTGGTTTAGACCAGAAATAAACTCATGTTTTGTGCCATTAAATCCATTCAATAGACTATATGTGAAGACAATGTTTTCAATAAACAGAATAATGAATGAATAGAATAACATGTTTTTCGTCGGCAAAGAAAATGTAATTTAATATTTTGATGAGAGAGTCCTCACGTTTGCGATGAGATTATATACACGTAAAGCCATTTCTCCACTTTCTTTGTTATTGAATTCTTTGAGCTTTTTTGGGGTCGGAATTAAGTGAAATCTAATAAATCAATTTTGATTGCATTTTGCGCTAAAAGAAATGTAAGCTTTCATTATGTGTTTCGAAAATTCTCTCAATAAGAATTGCATTGAATTTTATTCTTGCAGTTAATTCTTCATTGCGTGAACTCATTTGCATTTGTTTTATAAAACAGTAGTAATTAATATTAATGTCAGTCATAATCAAACAAAACCACATTTTATAGCTCTGTGTTTGGCGTCAATTATTAAACAGATTCTGAATTCTGTTGTTCTGCAGATTAGGGGTTTGTTCCGTTTGATAAGATGTACAGAGTATTTGAAATTAGCATAGACTGACATGGTCAAACATGACAAACTGGCATTTGATAGCTACTATTGCGAGTCGATTTATTTCCATCCAATTTGTATTATCCATGTAAATTCAACGACAAAAGTGATTAAAACTAGAGATTCATTAGTAAATTGTAGTTATATTTCATAGACTTTGAGAAAACTTCTAATTTTCTAATGAATGTACTTTTTATAGTCGTCTAAAATATCATAATTACTGAAAACATTAATATTTCGTCATTTTCTCACTTTAATTGCAAAATCATTACTATTATTAATGAATAAGTCTTGAAATAACATTTTCTTTATGATATTTTTGCTTGATCTTTACTTAAAAAATGGGTTAATATTAATTGACACATCTTATCAATTGACCTAAATTGACCCTATCGATTGTCCGATCCATTAGATTCTATAACAAAAACGATTTATAAATGAATTCAATCTTATTGTGTTAAAAATCTTAATTATACCTGAATTGACTTAATCCTGGATTGAATTTTTTGGAATAAAATAAAATATTTTTAAATATTAATAGAGTGGATCATCATAAGTGTGGCAATTGAACCCAGATCATTTAGTTTCGAATTTTTGAAAAATTCTTAATTATTTTAACATTGATCACTTTAATGTTTTAGGTCTTGAGTTTGAGATTTTCCGCATTGAAATAATAGATAGATATTAAAAATATATGAACTCTTTTATTGTGAAAAAGAATAAAGAGTTGGATATATTGTAAGACTTTTTATGATTGAAGTGTTTTTAGGAGTTATATAACAGTTATCTACTCCACGATAAAGTGTTTATTTTATGTATGCGATGCACTCATGCAGATTCTGAGCATTTTTTCATTGCGCTCCTGCTTTATGTCTATTTACAGATAATATTCTTCTGGAATTTCAAATGAGTTTACATGAAGTGTGTGTCCCGTAATTATTTAGACTTATTTTGCAGTTTTATCGCAACTGTTATTCTGTGCCGCGAAACCCAATCCTTTATTTTAAGAAATAAATCGAAATATAAATGATTTAACACTAGTTTTTCATAATTTGTTTTTGATTTAAATGCGATCATTAATTAGCATAAAATGAAACCTCGAATATGAAAACAATTCCGTTTTCTATTGCTTTTAGAGATAAGCCAAACATTTCTCAAATCTCTTTCGCATTGATTTCCAGCACTAGAACTGAGCGAATATTTTATTTTATTTTTCAATTTTGTTTGTGACACATATTTTTCATGTATTTAATGCCGATTCTTATATTTCGCTTAACTCTTGTCTGCATTTAATGTCGTTTTGGTTTTAATTTTCTTATTTCACTCACAGAAAGTCAAGAATCCCTCAGATATTCGCATAACTCGAACAAAACGAATAAATGAAAAATGTTGAAAATGCTGTCATTTAAATACCCGGTCAACGTTTATAGCTATTTATTTTTCGTGCCTTTGATTATATGGAAAAATATTCTAAAGAAAGTAATTTAAATAAAATAAAATTTTCACAATAAAAAGCCAAATGAAATGCTCTCGACGTGAAAGGGCTTATTTAAAGTCTGGAGAGTTTGCTCAAACACATTGTGTTCACTCACTTCCTATCTCTTCATATAAAAATTAATGCAATTTGAAATAACAAGACAATTGTCAGGTCAAATTCAGTTTAAAGATCAAGGTTTTCTCAAAAAGGGACAATGGCTACACAATGGTTACTCAAACGATCTGTACTTTGGTTTGAATGAGAAACAGAAAGTTATTAAAGAAATTCATAAATACATATAATTTTGAGCAAAATTATTGTTCAATATTTCTGGCGATCGTTTGCAGCAAAAATGAAAAATAGTGTCTTTATAGGCATCTAAAGTATATAATCGATAATTTTATTAACTAATTGGTTGAAACGGGCGAACACTAAGTAATAGACGACTGAAAGAGTGCTCTCAAATTAAGATACGAACCGGGAGGAGAGGGAGGAGAAGACATCACAAATGATGCTAAAACTTATTGATGCCTTCAGTCGATATCGCATCAAAAGTTAATGTTTTGTTGTGAACTGTAATTAAGTTTAAGCCTTAGGTTTATATTCAGCGCAAACATCGAAGTGATGGCCATTATATCGACATTACTTTCATCACTGATTCTAAATCTTATTTTCTATCCTAAGAGACAAACGGAAAAAATCATTAAAAACTTGAATAGAAGAAAGTGTTTGCGACTTAATTTGCATTCAAGTCGTTAATCACATGAATAATGATTTTGAATGAACTTATTTTTCGATCATTTGTACCAAAATTAACTCACAATTAGAAATCGACGACAATTTAATGTCCATCTAATTTGCAACAACACTACTGGAATAAAGTAATCTAGATCTTTGTCATAGTTCGCCAAGGGGGTATCAGACTAAA
>JAQFXL010001430.1:0-12073 GCA_034693445.1 Edwardzetes edwardsi | reverse complement strand
GTTCGGATAGCAAGGGATGCCATACTCTGTTAACTGAGTTATTCGTTTAAAACAAGACATTCACGCAATGCACAAACAAACTGGAAATTGGAGAAACTGAGGAGAGATTTTCAAATCAAGTGAACACTGCATCTGATGAACAGCACAGGCCTAACCATATATAAGCACTCAATCCAACGCAATTAATTATTAAAAGAGCACATATATAACCAATACTAATATATAAAGAGTATAACTGGAGTTGAAGTACATTTCGTAACTCAACTACAAAACTATAAAATGAGATCTCTTTCCTCTCTCTATCTTTTGCTACTTTTCTCTTACTCTTTGAGTGCATCTCTCACTCAATACTGACGGCACACTCGACGACACAATACGATAACGAAGAAAAATACGCTCTGCTCTCAATTTATTGTACAAAACAGTAATAATATATGAATTAATGAGAGGGAATACACTGTAAGACAACTAAATAACATGTAATCACAGCCACAACCCCTCACATCCAACAACTACTGAAAATAGTGTTTCAAAGCGGGAGAGAGAGGGAGAGAGAGAGGGAGAGAGAGAGAGAGAGAGAGAGAGAGGGAGAGAGAGAGAGAGAGATGCAATGTGAGAGCGATAACCAAGAAGAGGAGAGGATTGTGAATAGGAGAGGAGCAATCGTATATAATTTCTTATATTTCATGCTCTACTTTTTGATGGCCCGACTCCAACACATCAATGAAGATATAGAGAAATTAACTTTCAAACTAAGTTTTACGTCGCCAGCCCCTAATGCCAATGCAATCGGTGAGGTTGTGCGCTAATGACTACACAACTGGTGGACCGCATTGAGTCAAAAAATACTTAATATCTAGAAATGACTCAGTAGTGAAACCAATCCAACCGAATAGAAGACCAAATTAAGAGAGAATTAAAAAAGACTATGTGTTTACCTAAACATGTGATAAACCTTAAAATAAATCTACTTTTGTTTAGCCATTATTTCACTCAAAAACTAATTCAATGAAAGACCAAGTATAGAATGAATTAACTATCCGTCTAATGACTCATTGTATTCCATTACTAATTATACTATTATTTTTCATTTTATTCAATATTTTTTTATATATATATTTGATGTTTATTTGAAAGAAAGTCTATTTCTTATCAAATAAATTGAGTGTTGAATAAAAGGTTTTCATTGAAAATCGTTGCAAAACCAAACAAAGAATTTTAAAATATTATCAATATACCTTGTATACTTGTTGGTCTTACAGATAGCTATTAAAGGTTGGTATTCATTGCGACCTTATTTTTCATATCGGTTGTGAAATAAACTCAACAAAAGAGCCAACCATTCACACCATCGACACTCATATCGCAATCATTTCAAATGTATTGAAGCAAATGTATAATTAAATCATAATTTATATTCGCAATCATTTCTCGCAGTTTTGCACTCTTATAGTAATTGATACCTAGTAAAGTAGTAAAGATAGTTTTCAATTCTTACCTCTTTGTTCGTTTCCTTCTCTGATTCGGCCATTTTGTCACAGATTATATTTTCATCTAAAGTTTCCAAACTATTGTTCCTGTTTTCAAAGATGAGTGAATTCAATAGATTGTCGAAAACAAGAGAATATTCATTGAAAAAAGTTTGAATTCTGATCTGAATTCCTAATCGAAAGTTTCTATTCCTGATAATTGGTTGATAGCTATTGAATGAGTCATTTGTTTTATTTAATATTTGCTGTCAATTGTGAACACAATTATAAGTATAATAGAGTTGAGATTTTTGAACAGAATTTTAATTATCCTAACCTGAATCACAATGGAAATTAAATTCAAAAGGAAATAATAGGACTACAGTTTATAATCAGATATCGATGCGATGGCAATGTGTGTGCAATAGAGCCGTTCGCTATTAATAATGACATTTATGATCAGTTAGGCCTTGACTATAATTTAACGTTCAGACAAACACTCATTTTAATAGCTATAAGAAAGTGCTTTAAGAAAATTACACTTAAAAACTATATATAATAAATAATAATTGTATTTATTTAAGCCCTCAGTTTCTCTTCGAATTCACATTCAATTTCTCCAAAAAAACACTTTTGACTACCAATTGAAAAGTGGGAAAAACTTATGCAAATGCATCTCAAAAGACAATTTATGATGGATAATTGCTCTCTTATCAATTTTGCCACTACTTTTCCAACATTTCATTCAGGGACTTATTATTAAAATTACTTTCGTTTTAATTTACTCCTTGATTACGAGTAAATTAAATTAAACCTGATTATTTTCCTAAAGTTTCTCTATAGTCATAAGATTGGACTTACTTTGCATAAATTGAATTCTCATTCCTCCAGCACTGGTCTACTTGTGATGAATTGTCACTGGATTGTGATTGGTTCAAGGCTGTATGAGCAAGCACATTTAAGGAAAAAAAAGACGTAGATTAGTTTCGACTATTTAATTTTCATGTCAAGTTTAGAATCAAATTTTCTCAACATTTTGATTAAAACCAATTCAAACCAAACATTAAACTTCTTTTCTCTCATAAACTTATTAATTGTTTTCAAATCATAAGTTTAAGGAAATATTTGTTTAAAAAACTATTATTTGTATTAAAAGTGAGGTATATATCACTCACCACTTGTTTGTAAAACTTTTTGTTGTTTTATGCAATAGTTGCCAACTAATGAAGACTCTAATAATGATGAGTTGTTCGCAGCAATTATTTGTTTGTCGTCTCCTTTTGTTTTACAATCAATTGTCTGTAAATATTGGAAAAGAAAAACAACATTTAATATAAATATTTTCACAAAATATTTGTAATTATTGTTTCAAATGAGTAAAGTAATAATCGATTAATTTTTTCTGAATTCAAGTCTATCGCCGCTCGAAATAAATGAATTGCAAATAAATTGCAAATAAGAGGAAACAAAAACATTCCTAACTTTCAAACAGTTTTATGGAAAAAAGGTTTTCTCAGTTTTTTTGTTGTTATTATTTACCAGTTTTTATTCAGAATCAATTTTTCGGGAAAATTGTTAAATCAATTATTTGCCCGAATCTGCGCTGAATTATAATATTTCGAAACTGAATTTAATAATAATTTAATTCAATTATATATTGTTTAACTCAAATAATTGAGTCATAGTCTGAGCACAGGTATCGGAAATGCCTTATAGAAGGTAAGCATCAGGAAAAATATCCAATAAATTGAATTTAAAAAATTGTGGAAAATAATAATTATTTTGTCGAAAATAACTCAGATTTTCTTTATAATCAGATAATAGACAATAAGTTATATGAAGTTTAGGGGAAAACCTTTTTTTGTTCTCTCGAAGGCATATGAAAATTGATCAATGAATTAGTGCTCTATTAGAAAGACTTATAGATATAATTAATTGAGTTATTGAGCATAAAATTCGGTGCAAGTGATCAGCATTTGGTTGACTGTAGGATTGGCATCACTTGAATGGCTGTGTCCTTGTCCTTGAGGGCCAAACTATTTTCAATATTGTCGACAAATATATATTAAAATCGAATCGTTGATAGTTAGAGACAAATGAGTGAAAACGAAATCATTAAACCAAAGCCTGACTCAAAATCAGAAGTTTCCCGAATAGTGAGATCAGAGCAAATGATAGCTTCAATCAGGCGGTGCAGAGCAGCTCAATGCTTTAGCACAGGCCTACAAGTAGGCATTTTGTGACAAAAAGCATTTGCGCTCAGCACTGATGCGAATCTCCTCAATCACTCTATAACTTGCATAACAAAAGACATTCGAACGCAGGAAACAATAGCGCTGTTCTCTTAGGAGAGCACATACTGTACGCAAGAGCACAACTCTACCCACGACCAGACATCCCGAGCCCGAGGAAGTCAATACAACTGAATAATAGATAAGTAATTAAATTAATAAAAAATTCTTACATTTTGTATCTCCTCTTCTATTACTATTGGTTCTGCTGGATGTCTATCAATCCGTTTCGTTGATTCTTCACAACTATTATCTTCTTTTACTCTTCGATTGTGTTCTTTGTTTTCCTGTTCCCGTTTGTCGTTGCAGTTGATTGTGATTGTCGTCAAATCTGACCGAAACATGAGATAAAACGAGAAATTGAGTTAAACTTTGAAACAGAGTTTAGAACATAGTTTGCAATAAATAATAGAAAAAGATTAGCGAAAAACGAGAAGAAAAGAAATATATATTTTCTTCGGTTTAGTTCTCATTTGAGGCGTTATGAAAGCAAAGATCGGACCCAAAGACCCAAATATAGCCATTTCGAGGATCACATAAATTATATTCACTAAAAATGTATGAAATCGTTTCGTTGTTACGAGAAAACCGTGAGAGAGAGAGAGAGAGAGAGAGAGAGAGAGAGAGAGAGAGAGAGAGAGAGAGAGAGAGAGAGAGAGAGAGAGAGCTTTCTTCACTCTTGCTATAATAAAAAGTTAGAGACCAACACATAAATGATATATTCTTTGTAACATATTTTCAAACGAAAAGGTATTCACTACTAATACTTATAATAAGTTACATAAACATCACAAGAAAAATAAATGGGGAACAGAATTAGGTAGAGTTGGAGAGCAAATGGCTCAATCGCCTGTACGGTGCAGCCAGCGTATTAGCATCAAGGGATTTGTGCTGGTTGTGCACCTGGAGAAAAGAAGCACATCCATAGTTTGTTAGTGAAAACCAAAACCAAACTCTAAATTCCATTATATTATTGTTGTGTTAACTCATTCTATACTAATGGCAGGTATGGTATAAATTATGAGCCTTTCTAATAATGTAATAGAATGTTAGAGAACACACACATAAGGAAAGGGATGTTTTGGGGAATGGCATTCATTTTGCAGTTAACCCTTGGAGAGGATGCCAGTGATGAGGATTGAACAGCAAAATGAGAAGTGGCTGTTTGGCACACAAAATGCTACTTATTATATGACTTACTTTAGTTAATAAAGTTTGAGAAAAGAGTGGAAAATAACTATAAGTTAGTCAATGATACAGATCTGCGGTTTAATACTTAAATATATAATAATAATACATTTCCAAGAAATGTATAAATAATATCATTATTCAGATTATTTAAAAGCTTTATGTGAGCGCACAGGTGTATGGGATGCCAATGATGTGAAATAATCATCACTTTTGGCCAGACATACACTTCACAAGTGAGAGAGCACTGCAGTAAAGTCAATATGCAGGCGATGGTCTATCATACGATGGTATCATTATTTTTGCACTTTATGATCATCAATGGATAGATTATATGATGAGAGCCTAAAAACTAAACTTAATTCATATCAGAAATATTTTTCATCTAATATGTGGTTTATGTGGAGCACATCCTAACAAATAATGTCAATAAATTATAATTTTCTCTCTCTTTTCTATCCAAATGCAGTATAACTGCAGACGACTACTACTGGCGTTAACTTTATATAAGTTATATATAAAACAATTAGTCGATACAAATAACAATAAATCGACGGCAATGTCTATTATCATAAGAGTGCATACACTGTGCAAACATTGAAGCCAGAGAGCGATCGCACAGCCATTGCAGTGCACTATCGTATTGAATGGAGAGGATTGGTATCGCGTGAATGGAACGCCAAAACGTTAGTTCAACATTGCCTTAAATCATGTTGGAAATCAAGTTAGTCAGACCATTATTTTTAATGTGTGGCATTAATAACGGGGAGAATTTGTGGATGCATTGGAGCTGATTACTAACTAACCCGAGAAACGCTGCCAAACAACAGTCTATAGTATTGATTATGAATTAAATGCATTTCCAGTTATAAATTCCGAGTAGAGATCGAGACTTTACTTCTTCTTTTGAGACAAAATTTTCACTATCTATCTATCTATGAGTAGTGTTAAGCACCAGAGTATATACCAGTGCTCCACATAACAAACACTCATCGCAGGCAAACAACGCAAGAATTGAATCGACAGTTTTCAAAAGGAGTTTAAACTTTTTATACAAAGTTAGCGCTAAAAGAGTTTTATATCGACTGTTTTGGGCCCTTAATTAGTATGCGTATACATGTTTCCCATTATTATATAATATAGTCTAGTTAAGTTATAAGTAAATATATTAAATTTTATTTAGTCTAATAGTATATGTGCCAAAACGAATCTGAGACATTCTTACACCGTCTCGATAGACAAGAATAGGGCTGTGCTTTGAAAAGCGCTTTCACCTCAAACACAACCACTGCTAATCACAAAAATCTATTTTTCTGATGAGATATGAATTTTCAACAGACCTTTGATCGAAAAATTTCCTCCAAAAAAAGGGTAATATTTTTCGCAAATCAAGACCTATACTAAAGTCTAAATAATTTCTGAATTGATTCCAAAAATCATTAAATGAATTATTACGTGAATTAAATGAAATATTTGTTTTGTGAGTCTCTTTCGTCTGACTTTGGAGTCAGTCATTCAATTTGACAGCAGATATAAGTCATTAAATTATTAAAAATTGCCGTTCAGTTAGAGGTTTAAATTGAAAAAAACTTTAGCCAATAATGGAATATATCTATCAGTTTAGAGATATAGTGTGCAGATTGTGCTGGTTTGTATGTGCAATACTGGTTTAGAATCGGGAATTTTTCAATAAACCGATGACCCGAATTCGCAATTAATGTTTGATTTTATTTCTCTATCCCTTCACATAATTCTTGTATAAGATATGGCCGAATGTGAAAAGAATTTCAAAACAAGTAATAAATTTTTTTAAGGCAATTATTATCATTATTATTATTATTTCATATAAGAGTTATTTACTACAGGACTGGACTTATAACTCACTATTTCTAATACAAGTCTAAAATATTGGGCCTCGATTTGAAAGACAGATCACTTTTCAGGCAGAAAATAGTAATAATATTCGTCATTACATTCAATGTGACGGCAATTGAATTGATTTTGGATTTGAAATCAGTATCAGAGAGAAGAGCCTTAAAATAGTTAGTTATATATCAGATCACGTCTTCTTAAGAGAGCGATATATCTCATGCCTTATCCTCAATGGTCTGATGCTATCAATAGGCTATCAGTACTGGATGTCGACCCCCTTTACATTTTTTATCTGCCAGAGCTGTTCAAAGCCAATAACAACTTATTGATGGGCTTTCGTTTGTCAATTTTGTCAAATAAATAGCTCTTTGGCCAACTGGCAAATGCTCTGGCAAATTCCCTTTTCAAACAGAGTCACTTTAATTTATGAGAAACAGCTACTTATCAAAAGGGAGAGAGCAATAGATTGCCTGTGCTCTGCAACAACAGGCCTTATTGCTGTTCGAATTCATCGGCCCTATTAATGGCTGTACATTGAGATGCCGTTAACATAGCTTTACCAGTGCCTAACCAGGATGAGGATGCCCTTAATAGTTATTGATCTTTATATATGAGTTTTTGGGGGCCAATATCCGCTTTTTTAAAGACAAATATAACACAGAGGGATGAGAAGGGGATATATAAATCATTACAAGAGAAAAGAAAAAATGCATTAGATTTTTGAGAGAACATATCATAAGTTTTCTACAGTCGAAGCGCCAGTTTAGGGGATGACTGTAAATACAATAAATCAATTGTGTTAAGAGTCAAACCAAAGACGAGAAAAATATATAAAATTTATTATATATATATGAAAACGAAACTAAAGAATTGTTAAAATAAATATTGCCGTCAAAGAGAGCGAAGAGAGCGACTGATCCAATAAATTGAACACATATTATATTATTGGATGAAAAATGCTTCAAGTGAATCTCTCTCTCTCTCTCTCTCTCTCTCTCTCTCTCTCTCTCTCTCTCTCTCTCTCTCTCTCTCTCTCTTTCATGCGTTTATTTGTTGCAAACTGTATGCAAATGATAGTCAATTGGACGCCGACTTCGACCAAAGAAACGGAAATATATATCAATAATAGTTGGAAACGAATATTTCAATTATTAGTTTATTATCTCATTATTATTTCCTATTTCGGGGGTCAACACCAATACAACAGTGTGTTGTTTAGCAGCCAAAAGGGAGGCAGAGTTATGGGAACTGCGTTCATCTACGCTATTAGCCGCTCAGGCCTAAGGGCGACGGAAAAGTGATGGCTTGAAATTGATAGATAGATGGCTAATGATGTCACGACACGCTAACAAAAAACATATTCGCAAAGAGAGGACACCAGTAATTCATGAGCACTTTGATTGGCATAACAAGACTGAACTGAGACCTCTTTCCCTCTAAGATTAAACGATTGCTAATAAACTGTAGGTTTTATATAATAAGTTACAAATATCGACATTAAGTGCCTCTGAGTTAGAGTTAAATTATTTGGTCTCTAATCGATTCCTATAAGTTATACAACAGAGCGATAGACTCCTCGTGTGAACTATCCATTGACTCATTGAACAACTTATTGGATAACAAATTGTAAGGCAATCTGTTTTGCAATGCAATGCTTGCAGCTATTGATACCAATTTCATATGATTTTTCATTTGACGTCTTTTTCCTAATTTAGATTTTTTCCTAAAAAGACTGCTTTTTGTGATGAGAGGATGGCATCGATTGAATCGTGTCAGAGGACGGCACGTGTTTTGCATTTTTATGGCAATTTTCAATCCATAGAAGTGCACAAAAACGATAAAATTCAGTAACAAATGATACGGTTTTGCCATTTAATCGGTTGTCCCTCATATATTAGCATTGTCACTTTATATATAGTATGAACTTGACTGTCAGGTGCATTACCCTATTTAGAAGAGCATCACAGCTCTCCACCGTCACCAGATCTGACCTGATCTGCACAAATATTGCATACCTGTGCTCTTCAGTCACATCGATATAATATGTGAAACTGAAGCAAATCGGCCTCAATTCAGGTCCGATTGCATGGAAAAAGTCAAACCACTTGTGCTCTCAATGCAAACCACAGATCCAATGATTGGATGCATATTTCGCTAAATTTATATCTAATTTATTGAATATTTGCTGCAAACGAACCAAAAAATTATTTGTAACTCAAAACACAAAGAATGCAATCGTTTTGGTTTTGAACTAATTCTTGATTTTTAATGCAATTGAAGAAATGGTTTGCAAAGGTATGCATAAAATGTGATTCTGGCAGTGAATCACAACTTTGCACTAATCTATGCATATCTGTTTACAGACTGTGAGATGTGCTCTTCCTCTCACATTCTGTGCTGACATTAATGGGTGAACAATATTTCAATTATAAGTCTATAGTCAAGATCATTGTCCCAATTAGTGCTAGAATTGGTATTATTTTGTTGATGCCTTCACCACATGAAAAGTGATCTTCAAAATCATAACCAAAAATGTATACCCAGTTGAGACATTGGCTGTATTTATATTATTCCTGGGCATCACCTGCTGAGCACTGGCTCATAGCAATAATTCACGCATTATATTACTAAATAAGTTACCGAATATATTGTATATAACTTATATCATAATATATTATATATTATATACAAACTTATATACAAATATATTTAAACTTTAAAAAAGCATAAAATATTATATAAGTTTCTGAACAGTAAATACTGAATGCTATAGAATATATGAAATGTATTTATATCACCGGTTAATAGTATAATAGATGAGTCTGAGAACCAAAAACTAAACGTTAAATGCAAATAAAACGATAACAAATAATAATATTAAATAATAAAAACCAAGTTTACTCTAAAACTATGCAAAACTAATAACTATGTATCAAAATTTTGAAAGTTTTCTTTTCTCAGCACAGCCTTAGGTTTGTGTTTAAAAGTTTAAACATTTATCTCAAACACATATATCTTTGCTTTTGTAGAAAAACTGTTAAAATTGTATTCAAATTATGTATTCTTTGAATTATTAGTTTTGAGAAACAGGTGTGTTATGGATGTTATGATAAAAGCTCATAAAAGACACCATATATTCCTCTCCGTCGACCAGTGATTAAAAATAAGAGAAAAATACGTTTGACTTTTCTGTTACTTAATTTGGTGATTGTCCTTGTCTATTGTCGAAGTCATAGAGACGGGTCATTTCATGCTTCATAGAATCACATCATTCTATGGAAAACACTTTTATCTAACGTTTTCTATAATTTTTAGAAAATAATATTCTGGTCTCATAGCTCTGGCAATAAATGGCTTTCATGTCTGGGCTTTTTGTGTAATCCATAGCCAATTCTTCGATTAGGCCATGCATGCAATCAATAGGCATTAGACAGCGCACAGGCAACACAGGCAACACACAAACAACAGGTGCATTATATATAGTGAATACATATTAGTGTTAACAGTGATTTCAGACTAAAATCATTGAAAAGCAGTAAAACTGAGTTCACTAATAATAAACGCCAAAAGCGATCAATTCACACAAGGAGAGGGATAGGGAGAAAGGAAAGATAGCGACGGTCTCACATCACCGGTTATGTCAACTTAATTTTGTTCGCCTAAGAATTGGTATATTATTCTGGATTTTTTGCGTAACTGATTGTTTTCCTAAACTGTAGCCATTTGTGTAGTGGGCCAAGGACTCAACCACGTGCTTTAGTGTGCTAGCAATACATCCAGGTGCTATTACTGACTTACTTCCAGCGAAAAACTATTTTTAATCTACAGTATGTTTGTGTTTCTTATTTGACAGAAACAACTCTGTGTTGAACTCAAGCAAAACAATCCTAAAGTTTATAAGAAAGTAATTTTTCTCCGAAATTGACTTTTCTTTCTCTTTAGTCATACATCAAAGTTCTGTAAATAATATTCCCAAGAATTCAATGCTTTTCTGATTTTTATCAATTAGTTATATATTAATGGATAAGTAAAGTAAACTTAAAACTCATTTTTAAGACCGGAGACGATCAATAAATTTTGAACGGAAAGGAATGCTTGAGTCAAATGAAAGACAAAATCCAAGATTGGGCTCAATTGCCAATTCAAGGACAGTTCGATACCAGAATTACATTGCATTCAATTTCTTTAATATTTCGCTGTTTCTGTTCCAATGGTTTTCCCCTTTGCTTTATATCAGTCGATAGCCTTAACTCGAGATCATTCGAAAAACTCAACACGACTTATGGTCAAGGTGATTTAATTGGTATCCATTAATTTTATCCTGATTTAATTTGAGAATAAGTGCAACAATAATACAAGATTATTGGCATTTTTCAAAATGAGGAATTTTTTTTATAAAAAAAGCAATAATTCAAAGGATAGCTTACAGTGCTATTTGTCTCAGGATTTTTTGCTTTTGAAAACATAATGTCAGCTAATATTGTATGTCATCTGTTGGGACAAAAATTCAAACCAATCATTTGCTATCAAACGACCTAATCTTCACTGAAAATCTAATCTCTCAGTCGAGTGATAAATTCGATACTCGAATAAAATGCTTTGAAAGATAAGTTTTTTTTTGAAGAAATGATAGAAAAAATCTTATATTTATTTCAATTTCACTAAATTTTTCCTCTCTTTGTGCTAATACTGAATAAATATTCGCAAGAAATTAATTGAATAATAAAAAAGTAAAAATATTTTTCTTCAACAAAATTTTTATAACTTATTAGAAACAACTTAACGAATATTTTTCAAGTTTTCAAATATTCTTATTTTTTGTCGAATACTCGAGAAAATAGCGTTAAATATAAAAACGTTTTATTGATGTAAGAAATGAAGAAAATTTCATATAAAATGACTTTTAATATCAAATAAAAACTTTTCTCAAAATATTTTATCGATATTAAACATTGGGTCAGATAAGAGTCAACACAAATCTCTCTCTCTCTCTCTCTCTCTCTCTCTCTCTCTCTCTCTCTCTCCCTCACTCCCTCTCTCTCTCTCTCTCTCAAATTGAATTTTTTAAAATGAGAATAAAATTATCTTGATATCACTTTGTTTTCTGAGCGTTAAGACACATAAATGTAACAAGATGAATTATTTCAATTGTATATTCAATGTGAATTCATGTGTGAATTTCCTATTCCTGGTGTCCCACCTCTGCCTTTGTTTGCGCAAAATTTCCTCTATATTTTCCACAACTGCTTCACT
>JAQFXL010001429.1:0-12080 GCA_034693445.1 Edwardzetes edwardsi | reverse complement strand
TATATTTGATTTATTCAATTAATGAGTAATTTTTAATTTTGAAAGCAAATCAATCAAATGTTATGCAAATAATTCTGAAGCTTTCCTTTTGAGGTGATTATTAAAAGTGACTCAAACTTTATATTAAGTTATATTTGTTTAAATCGATTGCATCGGAGACCTATTAATGAGTTTTTGGAGTAAAGTCCGGCAATCAATCAAATGATGTTTAGGTAGAAAACACATCCATTGATATTCAAATCAATTAAATTTTAAATCCAAAGATATTCTCAGATTCTCTAAAAGAGTATATAAAACATTAATTTGTGTCAATTAGGCCATCATTAAGAGGATACACATATTGTGGTAATTAATCCTAACCTTAACTTTCATCGGATGAGACACTTCCGGACAAAAAGGGAATTCCAAAACCAAAATTATGTTCTCTTAAATGTTGTAATTATGCATGATACATGATATAGCATAGATGAACACATATTCATCAATATTTATCAGTAATTTTCATTCTGGCCTTCATATAAGTGATTTTTAGAGACAGAGATAAAATAATAAAATATCAGGGATACACAAGGTCAGAGAGGAGATCACCAGCTTATTAAAATTTCTGAGAAGGAGGTAGGGAAGGGTAAACTCACCCCATTGCGCAAAATCGGCTAAATTGTCATAAATTGGATTCTAATTTAATTTTAATCCAATTTTCAAGCGCTTAAATCTAGGAAGTAATCGCTGAAACTCAAATTCTAAGATAGGGTATTGCATACAACTTGGACACCCCTATTGGACACACTTTATATAATGTCTAAAATGTTTATAATTAGATGTCCAAGTTAACACAAGTATTCATTAAAAATCTTTCAATTCTTCTAAAGCAACAAAAAGACAAATTTATCGGTAATTTTCTGGAAAACATCTAAAAACTCAAAACAAATGATTTGTTTTAATGGAAACTCTAATGAATACAAAAAACATAATTAATTTCTTAGAAAAATAAGAATCAATATAAGACTGAAGGACTTCATGAAGAAAAATAATGATATGATGAAATGAACATGCTCACACTTTAGTCAATGTAAAATTTAGTGCAATTTTATGATCATTTAACTAAAATATAAAATAAATAAAGTTTACAGAAATTTGATTCATATTATGCTTAAGTCTATTAATATATTATATAATATTTACAACTATTTGAGTGCTATAACAACGTTATGGACTTTTTCCGCGTGAAATCTCATGGCCTGTCGGGATGTGAAACTCCTTTGACAGCCCTCTACTTCGCAGCCATAGGGACGCTCTCCTGTGTGCTGAACATAAAACAAATTCAATTCACATCCAGTTAAATGTTAGTATAAGAGTGGACTCACTTTTAGCATATGTGCCCTCAGATGAGTGGACTGACGGAAACTCCATTCACATGAAGGCCAGGAACACCTATCAGATCCATATTTAGTGAATGACATTTAATATATGAATTTAATACTTATAAGGCTTTTCTCCGCTGTGTCTGTACTTATGGTGACGCAAACCATTTTTATGAGAAGTGCCGAAATCACAGCCCGGCCTGAAAACACCCTTTCATTATATTCGTGATAAAAAAGGTTATGAATAATATAGACTGACCAATCACATTTAAATGGCTTATCAGTTGAGTGGAACTTCTTATGCCTTTTGAGTCTAAGAACAAATCAAAGATTGATTGACTGATTGGGAGAGAGTGGGGACAGACCTCAAAGAATGACAAGTCTCGTAATGACAGCCCTGGAAATCACATTTGAAATTTTTCTCATTTGTATGGGAACTCATGTGAACCTCGTATTGAACTTTCTTTTGGAACCTCTCATCACATCCGGGCCTTAAACACAATAATAACAGAAAACTGAGGCAAACATTATCTAAATGTCAATCCATACCAATCACAGCGATATTTAGATGGATTGTGTTTATTCCTGTGCTGCATCAGATTGTAACTATTATTGAAGGAACGGCCGCACTCAGCATAATCGCAATGATATAAACCCTTAGCTTTTGATTTAATATATTTTTTCTTAACTAAATCTGAGGCCAAAACTAAACTGCTTTTAGTGTTTGGTCTAAGAGTTAACTTTGTTTTGTGTTTTTTTTCTTTCGATGGATCGTAATCTGAATCGGCGTCTGAATAGTCACCGCATTTGAGTCTTTCAATTGATTCTTCGTCTAAAAGATTTTGGTTATCAAAAATATCTTCGAATTCGTCGGCAGTTTCTTCCGGATCTTCAAAGTCTTGATTTTCGATAAGCCATTCATTATAGCCGTTAATTAAGACATTAATTTGTTTTTTCTCCAAAACAATGGTTCGGTTAATACACAAACACTTCTCAATCATTTCTAAACACTTTTTGATGATAGTCTTCAGTGTCTTATTTTCGACACGAATTTTCTCATCAATGGTCTGACATTTCCTTTTCTGCATTACATGTCTTAAACTCATTTTCTGATCCGATTTTTTCTTCTTCTGTTTGAAACGGCGGACAATTGAGCGTCGAGTTTGGCAGCGATGCCGAAGCAAAGAAGTGGTTCCGAGAAATCTGGTCTGTTTGTGAAGATCATGACATGATTTGCACGTCACGTAAAGGGTTTCCTTGTTCTCAAACAGAACTCTCTCGAAGCGGTTCCAGACCTCACTTTTGCCGATCTGTGGCTCAAAACTGAGTCTCTCATCACTGGAGTCCATAAGTGACTGAAGAAACTGTTTATTGTTATAGATTTGATCGTTAGACTCATCCAAATCATTGTCATTATTCCCATCGTTAGTATTTGAGTCATAATTAGTGTATTTTGTCTGAAACTGTTCCTGGAATTCACTATTTTTGAAGCAGTGGTGTCTTAACATTGTCGCAGTTCCCAAATATTTGTTGTGTTTCTTAATGTCATTACAATACATACATTTCACGAAATTTGTTTCCATATTCTTGTAATAAATCTTCTGATAGCGGTTCCAGACCTGACTTTTGCCTTCTTTGGAGACAAATGTCAATCTGTGGTCATTTTTATTGACCAAATCAATGATAAAACTCTTGTCTTCAATCAAAGCCAAGTCATTACAATCAACGCTCAAATCCAAGTGTTCCAGACTTTGGTCATCATTATCGACAACATTCTGTTCCATCAGTTTATTGATAGTCTCGATCTTCACCACCAAATCAGACATTACTTTGGGACCAATTATTTGATACTCGAGTCAAAACTGATTACTGTTTTCAAATCCAAACATTTGTTGTGTTTTGACTTCTTATCCAAAAAACACGTCTTTGGAAAAAATATGCCCCAAATTTCCTGTTTTATAAACATTTAGTGATCTTGCCCAATTAGCTCTTTTTTCAACACGAAATAGTTCAAATTGACAATACAATGATCATGTTCATTTAAGTTTAATTCTAAATTCTGAGTCAATTATTAGTTTTATTTCGACTTTTAGACAAAATTAATGATAAGTTTTAGAAAAATAAACCAAAATATCGATAATTAATGAAAGCGATGGAACCGATTAGTGGTACTAAACTCAAAGTCATTCCAAAGCCCCGATTCATGGGATATCCCAACCAGAAAGCTATCCGCCCGACGATAAACAGTAGGTTTAAAACCGGAATTATATTCAACACTTGTTTGGAGGTGAGATATGTGACCAGGATCAATTGAGATGTCAAAGACATCACAAACTGTTCCAAAGAGTTGAGGAAAATGTTCTTGGCTGATTCGATCAAATATTCGTGACCTGAAGTTGGAATCACTGCCGGAGTGTTGAGTCGTTTGGATATGACATACAGAGTGCAGAACAAGAGCCAAACCACACCAGGAGTTGAGTGTTGCAATACGTATTGAATCCTTGGTCCTATTTCCGTCAGGTTTTGAGGTTTTACTTTCTGAAAAGGGACCAAATATGACCTAGCTGATTCTATTTGGCGCTTAATTCACTGAATTACCTGATAGTGATCGAAGTCAAAGTTGATTTTATCGTTGATTAAACAGAAGGCGATTACTGCCAACAGAACCAAAGCTAATGAGGTGTGAATTGTTGCTCTTTTCATGTGTCCCTCCATCAGTCTCTTCTGTTTGGAACTACTGGTGACAGTTTCACTCTCATCGACCTCAGAACTGTCGTCATTTGATTCGTCTTCGAAAGAAGAATCGATCAAATTCTTGGTTCTCTTCGGGAATGCTTTTTGAGTGCTTTTGGGAACCACTTCCTCAACGTTTTTGCGTTGATTGTAGACTTCAATTATCTTCTGTTTTGCGGCAGAAATAGTTTGTGAGTCGTTATATTCCTCATCAATCAGTTGAAGAGCCTTTTGGATGAGATCTGGTTTTCGGCCATATTGTGGTAATCCAAACTCGCGAAGAACAGTCTGGAGGTCTACTACAAGGAATTCCCGCTCCAATACCTCCTGTAAGACAACACAATCAAAAATTAAAACAAATTTAAATTCAATTAAATGAGTGGTAAATGAAATCACTGTTTAAGAAAATACTTTAATCTGTGAGTTATCAGTCATTTGAGTCATTCCTCTTCAGCCGATAACATCAATTTCACGAGTGGTCAAAAGCGCGCCGACAGACAATAACGACTTGTGCTGTTATTCTGTGCAATCAAAACATCCCTTGCATTCAAAAGTAACACGTGGTTTATACGTCACCTCATTGGATGCAATTTGCATCATGCAAACATTACCTAATATCTGTTGTGATTGAACCAGACTCAAATTGAAACAACAGGTTGTAATATGTCTTCAGCCGATGATTTTAATGACTCTTTAGATGAATTACTGGCGAATATAACGTCTTCACAGTTGGATCCGAGTCTTAAACGGCAAACAAATGGCGAACAAAAATCAAATTCTTGTGAAATTCAAACGGATCTAAGTTTTGCAGACATTTTAAATAATACTCCGAAAAGAAAACTAGTTATTATTGAAACAGATAAACATCACCACAAACCCTGTGTTTACCACAACAAGAGTCCTTCACAATCAACTGATCCACAGAACAAGAGGTTTAAATTAAATGTCACTCAAAACGATGGCAATGAAAATGATTTTTCAGACATTAATAATGAAAATCAATTGAAACCCAAACAATCGATGACTGATTCAAAGTCTTCAACGCAAATGGTTTTGATAAATGAAGAGTTTGATAATTGGTCTCAAACTCAGACAAATGTGACAAATGGTCGAAAGGAAAGCCTTTCGAAAGAAAACTCTATACAACTGTTCAATGATTCGTTTGAAGACTTTTCTGATTCAGAGAGTGATACCAATGATAAGTCCATCGCTCTCTTTGAAACTGATGATGAACTCGATCTCCAGAGATCGCCATTACTTGAGTTGGACAACAATGGCTTCAATGAGAGGCCAGTCTTAAGGACATCACAAGACTTAGTTTTATTGAAAACACAAAACTCCCAAAACTCTAATTCGAGTCAAAACTCAAGTGTTTTAAGCTTTTAATCAAATTTTAATGAATTTCTTAATTCAATCGATTTTAAAGTCTTTTATAATTTATTTAATTTTTATATATATTTTCGAATCAAATGTTTTATTTTAACCCATTTATCATGAATTCAATGAATTTATAAAATTTTCAATTCACACAATCACTCAATAGATTGATCGATAAGTTTATAAAAAATCTCGAGATTTTTCAAATTGGAAATATTATTTCAATTGAAGGCATAATTCAATAATAGTTTGTGTTTTTAGCGACTATTTGCGAATTTAAAGTCAATTATTTGGTGACAAACACTTGCGTTCGGAACGGTTACCGTTTGTCACTTGAAATGGCGAGCAATCCATTTGAACAGTGGGACAAAGAGTGCGATGACATCCTTTCAGATAAACAAAAACTAATGGAACAGATGAAAGCCAATCTGCAGAAAGAAGAGACGGCAGAAGTACTGTACCGAATGTCAAAAATCTATATGTTTTTGGCCAAATCAGCCGAAAAGGCCAAGAATAAAGAATCAGAGAAAGCCATGGCTATAGAAGCCCTATCCTATGCCGACAAAGCGTGCAAAAAGGACCCAAACAACAGTGAATGTCATAAGTGGTTCTGTGCAGCCTGTGGTAAAATGGCTAACCTGAGCGCCGTTAAAGAGAGGATCAAATTCGGCAAAGATTTCAAAGAACACGCAGACATCTCACTTAAGCTCAACCCCAATGACCAGTTCATGCAGTCTATGTATGGCCAGTGGTGTTATAGTGTGGCCTCTTTGAGTTGGTTGGAGCGCAAAATTGCACAAACAGTCTATGGGTCGGTACCCAACGCTGACTACGATATGGCGCTCAAAGCTTTCAAAAAAGTCCACGAATTAGATCCCCAATCAAAGGAAAACCACTTATGGATTGCCAAAGTGCTGATCGCCAAAAACCAGACCGCAGAAGCCAAACAGTATATTCAAAAAGGACTGACTCTTAAAAACAAGACCGTCTCCGATGAGATTTGTCACCAGGAATTGGATGCACTCAACAAGAAATACAAATAAATGCCTTAATTTTAAATCAAATTAATTGAAAACCTGTTTAATAAATATTTATCAAACATTTCTTCTGTTTTATTGTTTCTAAAATCTAAATCTTATTATTAATATCTCATAAGAGATGCTCACAAATTGGGTAACAATACACTCGAATGCCATTATAATCAAGACGATTGGTTTTAACAATCTGTTGATTATAGAGGAATGTTGACTATAAGGGATTATTTTTAACATTAATGTCTATTGAAGTGAATTTGGAATCTAGAAGTTGATGATTATAAGTATAGGATCTTGATTATAATGGCAGTTCAGTGTATAGGATAGGATATGATATTATTCTTGGTTTAAAACAAGTCTAGACTAGTCTCAAAATGATTTTTTCTGCAAATCTATTATTTATTTTTATTTCAAGTTTTACATTTGGAGAAAAATGTGCAAGATACTATTTTATTCATTAATAGATTCTTTTTATAAAGTTTAATAGAATCGTCTTTAAAATATTTGAAAAGATGAAAAATTACCATAAAAAAAATTTTTTAGAAATATCAAATTGGAATTACCTATAATATGAGTTGTGCTGTCATCAAAAAAGTCATTTAAGACAAAAAAATTTATTTGACCTTGCTTCAATGATGTACTTTTTTGTTTGGATTCTGTTTTTTTAAACAAAACTCATTATAGAATTCAGAGCTAATAAAAGCAATAAAATTAATGAGTTTTCAGGTTATTTAGAAAATTATTGTTATTTATATTTTTGAAGTCAATTATTTCGAAATCTTTTATATTTTTTTAAAAAATAACTGAGAGTTTGAAGAAAACTCGAGTCAAATGCAGTAAAATTTGTTTCAAAACAAAAATAACTGCAAATGTATGGAATTCTTATCGAAAAGTCAATCAAATGTTGAATAGTTTTGAAATTTATTTTGGAGTTGTCTTGTGATGGCTCTCTTCGACGCAAATAAGCGTCTAGCAGAAAATGTATGCATTGGTCAGAATGAAAACCATTTGTATAGAATTGGTTTATGTCTGACCACACAAACCAATACAAATAGGAATATATTCCACAGCCCGGGACTGGTGTTTATGATTAACGTTTCATTTTTAGTCAAGACTCTAGTATGCATTCGACTCAAAGATGACGACAAAGAAATGCTTCTGTTTTATGGAGACTTCAGTCACTTTTTAGGCATTCGCTGGCACTTTAACATCGCCTGCGCTTTCTATACGGGATTCGCTATAATCTTGCAATTAATTCATTTATACAATCATTTGAATGGCATTGAACCTAATTATCTGAAAGTCTTCGAAATGATGTCTGGTTTGAGATCACCGAAAAGTGTTGGACTGACAGATGAGAAACAGATCTATCAACTGACCAAAACCACTAAAAGAGTGTTGTGGTTGGCGCGACTCAATACTCAAATAACGATTCCTGTGTTCTCATTTTGTATGGCTTTCCTGTTATTCTACTTGTATTGTCCACTTTCGGTCACTCTCCACAATGGAATGGTAGGCACCCTTCACTATGCCTGGGCCTGTTATTACGTATATGGCATTCATGTCTTCGAAGTCATATATTTTAATGTAATTTGTCGTTACATTAAAATCAAAATCAATAACGAAAATGAAAGACTGGGTAAAAGCAAATCAGTAATCAATTCATTGAAATCA
Organism: Edwardzetes edwardsi; assembly: GCA_034693445.1. Taxonomy (NCBI): domain Eukaryota; kingdom Metazoa; phylum Arthropoda; class Arachnida; order Sarcoptiformes; family Ceratozetidae; genus Edwardzetes; species Edwardzetes edwardsi. Next base: position 3,901 of record JAQFXL010001429.1, on the reverse strand, counting down.
TTGAATTCAGTTTATTCTGAGATCATTGCATTTGACGACAATTTTTGGTCAAAATTCTTATTTTTCGTTTGGCTTATGTATGGAAATGTGATTGTCTTTAGTTTATTCATGATATTCTTCAGTCCAATGTCTGTCATCAATCGGATTGGGTTCTCGTATCTGTTGGCCATAATATTGATAACAATGGTGTTCATAATGAACAATGCTGCCTCGGTCAATTTGACTGCCTTCAAGTCTTATAGAATTGTCAATAATCTGATGGCAATGAATGGCTCCAATCAGTTATTCCGAAAAGGTTTTCATTTCACCACTCATTCAATGAAGGTTTATAAAATTATCTGCCTCAATTATAACACTTTTAATCTATTTCATTCAACAGCTCTTAAATTTGACCGAGACTATTGGCAAACGCAGAGTTGGATTTACATGTTGGAAGTTATTTACCATCGATTACTTCCAATTCTACGAAGTATGTGATATGACTTCAAATTAGATAAAATAATTTTGTATTTCAATCTCTTCATAGATCGTCGTCTACTTTATGGCACTATTCCTCAAAGTCATTCAGATGTCGACAGTCATAAAAGAAGCAAGTTAAACAGTCTTTATCAGTTTAAAAACAATTTATCGACAATTAAATCTTAAATTTATATAATTTTTAGTCTCAATAACTGTTTTGTAATTCTGTATCTGTTTTGTCATCGAATGTAATAAACAGTTGAAAGCAATTAATTTTTCTCAGATGTCCTTTCAGTTTATTACAACTTATTTTTAATTAATTCATTTTATCAAATGTTTTGAATCGATTTGAAACGATTAGAACCCGTTTTATCTTTGAATATAAACTATCTCTTCATTCCTTTCCTGATTGACATAACTCTTAAAGACTGGATAAAAAACGATAGTTTTCATACAATTTTTTTGATTTATCAATAAATTCATCCATTGATTAGAATTCAATTGTTATTAAGAATTATCGACACAAATGGCAAACTCGTCTTCGAAATTCGAATCATCGACAGTTGATTATTTCAAATATGCTAGGTAATATGGATAGGTTTGAGCTTATATAGTAGCAATCAATTCATCTATTATTGGGGAATAAAAGCGCATTTCATTACGAATTAATAAATAGAGTCTTGCTCAAAATAATAATATTATAGATGAAAGAAATAAATTTAAACAAAATGAGAGTGAAATCAAAAATAGCGCTAAAAGTGAGTTAAAAGTGTTGAACAGCGAATAGGAAGCTGTGGTTTGCATAGAGTTACGCAATGAATGCAATGATTATGGTTTCGATCTGTTGTTCATAGAGTGAGTAGTTTTCTATGCGTTGAGCCATTCTTTGAGCCATACTTTGAGCCATACTTTGAGCCATAGATTGAGCTCAACGTTGAAGTGAATGCAGTCTTTAGTGTATTGTAATCCACGTGTCATTCCATTGAAGACATATTAGACTCACATTTGGCTCAAACATCGCATTCGGAACCAAATTGTTTCAAATTTTCTTCAATTTTCAATTAATTTCAGCGGAAAATGTCAGACAATACTCAATCAGAAAAGGTATGAATCGATTAAATGATTTAAATTTGATTTAATTGAAAACAATTGAAAAATAGTAATGAATTCATATTTTTCTGTTGAAATGTGACTTCAAATCAAAATGAAGTCTTTATTCAATTGAAAAGCAATGAAATGAGTATTAAAATGAATTCCTTTTCGCCAATCAATTCAATTGAAGTCTGAGTCTCGAAGACGTGATTCGGGATCAGATTCGGGCGACGACTCGAATTGGCGATCACGTAATGGCGACCAAAGCCGTGGCGGCGGTTACAACAGAAACGGCTTCTCTGGTGGTTATAACAACCGGTCGTTTGGCAGACAAAGAGGTCAGAACTGCTATAATTGTGGCCGAGACGGACACATCAGCCGTGACTGTGAACAGCCCAAGAGAGAGCGCGGAAGCGGTGGTGGTAGTGGCGGCGGCGGAGGAGGCGGCGGTGGCAGTGGATTCGATTCCCGCAAATGCTATAACTGTGGTTCTGAGGGACACCTGAGCCGTGACTGTAACGAACCGAAGAAAGATCGCGGAGCGAAGAGCTGTTACAACTGTGGATCAGACGCGCATTTGAGCCGCGAGTGCTCCGAACCGCGCAAAGAGAGGCCGAAGACTTGCTTCAACTGCAACGAAGTCGGACACATCAGCGCCGACTGTCCTAACGAACGTCGGGAACGCCGATCCAATTACGGCAGACGCGATCGTTATTGATGGCCGAACTGCACAAAACACTTCTCTTATTCGGGCCTTTATTTGTCTAATTGTCTGATCGTTTGGTCATTATTTCGATATTATTATTGATTAGTGTTTTTCGAAAATATGGTTATTTGAAGAGAAGATAACATTAAATATATTAAAATTTAAACGAAAAAAATTGTTTTTTAATAGAAATTAATTTTATTGAATGAAAAGATTCTTCGATATTACGAGTATTTTGCCGAAGATCTATAAAATCCAATGGAATTGACACTTATTTCAACACTTACTTCAGTTTCCGTTTGTTTTCTCAGTTTTTCAGTGAATTTGCGATTATTTTATTGGTCTTAAACTCAAAATAATATTAATATTTAATTGTAATCTAATTTTTGTGTTAATTCACACTAAAATCCATTATTTTTTTTTGCTATTCGTTTGTCATTTTCTAATCGAAGTGTAAACATATCTCAAACAAAAAGATTTGTAATAAAAAACAATTTAATAACATTTTAATAGATTTCATCGAATATAACAAACGATTTCTTAACTGTTTTTTTGCAAAACTCGAAAAATTGTTTTAAATTGCGTTCACTTCTATTGATTTGATTTCAGACTCCGTTTAAATAATAATATGTTTTTTGTTTTATTATCCGATTTATTATTATTTAATTCAAATTACATTAAAAAACCAATTATTTGATGATTTCTTTAAGCTGTTGTTTCACTCATTTATTTAATACTCAATTCAATGGAAGAGCCCTTCACTAACAGAGAAAGAGAGACTACTTGTGCCGACCAGTTCTGACCCATTAGTAAACTCAATGAACAATTCATTTGTTTTATTTTTAGTGCCGGTTATGAGTCGATTGGTTTATGTCGTGATTTCATTATAAATGCTATATATTTGAGGTCAGCATCGCTTGCAATGGCTTTTGTCTGCAGTCTTTCCAACGGTTTGTCACACAAATCAATACTAAATATAATAAATACAAAACCAATTAAACAATTCTTTAGAGCAATTGAAGTCAAAATATGACAGAAGATATTGATTTGAATTTCTTTGTTCAGTAAATCAATAATTTTGTGGACAAAATGATTGACTTATAGTTTTGAATAATTTTTAATCATTTCTATCAGAAGATGTTTTAGACGGCAGTCGAGTGAATGTAATATAAAGTCTGGACTCTAAACAAATCGATATTAAAATTACGAAACGCTTAAAAAGCCGTTGAGTTCAATGACTTGAACTCCTTGGATGTTTTGATGCAATTTATGAGTTGTAAACTCATTTCTATTCAAAGTGTTGACACAATTTCTTAGAATAGAGGCTAAGAATTAGCCCCAAGAACTTCATTGAATCAAATTGTAACGCATTTCAAAATAATTTCTATAATTTAGAGTCAAATCAAATACTCTTCTCTGAGAATCCATTCCAATGGCGAACAATGATTGAGAAACACAGCCCTAAATCCTAGGAAGAGATGATCCCAATTGTGTTAAGAGTTGTTCCATTTCTGATGACTCGCTATTTGGTTATCAAAACAATTAAATCAAATGCTTGACTTTTCTGTTCTAATTGACCCTCACTATTGTCACTATTGTCACTATTGTTGACTAATCATCCAATTATCAGAAACACGACTATTA
>JAQFXL010001428.1:0-12081 GCA_034693445.1 Edwardzetes edwardsi | reverse complement strand
CTTTGGGCATCACTGGAATGGCATAACAAGTTTAACGAAAGTGTATTTAAAGCAGTTTTCCGGTTAATGTCACGAAAAGAGGAATGTCGGCCTTAATTGAAAGCTCAAAGAATAGCTCATTTTTCTCTAGTTTTTTGAAACGAAAAACTATTTTCTCTATTGAATTGAAATACTCTTCGCTAATGATTTTGATTCTTGGAATTGACTCACTTTTCAACATTTTTTACTCTCCGCTCTTCCTATTCATAACTCATTAGTGCATTCTTTGCTCAATTATATATCCGTTTTGTTCGGAAGAATAATCTTATTGATGTCCAAGGCCAAATTGAATCCATGGAATTGAATTACCTCACAAAAGTTTGATGCAATTATTTAGTGTTTTGAAGCCATTCTGTTATTCGTGAAATTTATTTGCAATTTATTTCATTTGCAATCAAACATTCCTTCAATTAATTAATTGTTTCATTACTCGAATTCATTAAATGTTAAAAAATATGATAAAATATCAAATAATTAATATTTTTTCCAAACATTTAATCATTAATTTTATTATTGCTTTCAATCAAACCGTGAATTCAATTATGTATTCAATTAATGATTCAAAGATATAACTTATTTTTAATTAGAAACTACTCTAACATATTCTTGTGTCTGACAAATGTCATTGATTTTCACATTTAATTATTAAACACATTTTACTTATGAAAAATCAAATTCCTCTCAAAAATAAAATGAACAAATTTTGTTTAGAAATTTGATGGATCAGTTTAATATCAATTAAGTTTAATATTTTATTAGAGAAAAAACCCAAAAATATAATCAATAAAATGACTGTACTCTCAGCGAAGCAAAGTATTGCACATTTCATGGCAAACATTCTTGGAATTCAATCAAAACTTCTATTTTCATATTGAATTTCAAAAAAAATATTCCATGGTTATTTTGATGCAAAGAGAAACTGAGTTTAATTGACAATTGACTGGGAAAGTTCAATACATGTCTGGCTTGATTACCGGATTCATTTTCTAAATGATGTATCGACTATTCATTTCCGATTCACTGAACATTACTATTGGGGATCAAATGCTTATAGGGCTCCTTCCGAAGTCCAGGTCTCTCTCTCTCTCTCTCTCTCTCTCTCTCTCTCTCTCTCTCTCTCTCTCTCCATCTCTCATCCCAGTCCTCTCAATTCACTTGTTTTCGGTACAATTCTAAACACTATTCTCAGTGTATATTATTGATTGAAAATTGTTTTTCTGTGTATTTGGACTCTCATTCAGTTCACTCCCTATGATATCGACCGAGAATTGTTTGAAAATAATTTACATTTGAGTTTGAAGTTTGAGGAAATGAGATTTTATCCCAACTGCTAGAACCGATAGATAATGACTTTATGCACACTTCTTAGCGCACGACTCGAATGATTGTACAAAAACTACTCTATATTTGAAGTCAAACTTCCCTTTGAATGTCGTCAATGAGCTATCAGTCATATAATCGATGGTCTATTGTGTTCTTAAATCAATTGTTATTTCGATTTGACAACAATTTTCACTTTTGTCCGAATAGTCCAAATCTACTGCATTCAAGTCTTCAATATTCTCCTCAAATGCAGCAAAAAATAGATCCCACGTCATTTGCATTCAGAAAAAAAACTTTCGAAGTTATTTATTTGAGCGAAAGAAAAATCGATTCAAATTTTTACTATTTTTATGAATTTTCAAATATTGATAAATAGCTACAAATTCTTAGGAAATTCTGTTTAATATTTTTTACAGAAATGAGATATTTTTGAAAAAAGTAAATTTAGACAAAGATTTACGACATATTGAAAGATGTGTTAAACTTAACTAATTTCAATAAATACTTGTCTTTTGAAGTCTATAATAAATTTTGACAGATTAATTGAAATTAAGAATAAATCACCCTGTTTTCTTCTAATATAAAAGGGCTAAACAACTTCCAAAGTGAAACAAAAGTTCTTATAAGTAAAAAGCGGTCGACTCCCTCTATGACCCAATTGTTATGATTAAAAAATGCAAATCAGCATGTTTATTGCAAAATTTTCGTTTCATCTTCAAACAAATAGTACTTTCCCCATATGCTCTGGAGTGAAAAAAGCCTTGATTAACTACATTGATAAGTTATTTAATATTCAGATGATTTCAACTCAATTTCATTTGCAAATTAACATAACATTGATTTAAAAGAGTCTTCAAAAGGAAATCAAAAGTAATTAAAATTCAAAATAGCTTTTAATTTAAATGAAAAGAAAAATACAATTTTCAAAGTATTTAATTAAAAGCTTTTGCTTTGAAAAGAGATCTCACGAGTAATGCATTGAATATCGCAGTGAAAGAAGTTGTGATAAAAACATCAAAACTCTAACGAAATTCAGTGAAATTCATTCAAAACTTTGTTTTATCAGAACAAACATCGTTTGCCAAAACTGATGCTATACAAGGAAGGGAACGGTAGGACCAGGACTCAGGCATCAAATGGTGCAATCGGGCGATGAGCATAAGCGCGACACACATCTGGTGAATATAGCAGCGAATTTCCCCTTCAATTTCCAATACAATACTTTTATAGTATTAAATAGTATTGTAGCCCAAAATTTACATAATTAGATGCAATTCCAGTGCAACTCTTCTCTCTCTCTCTCAATAGAGAGACAGCACTGGCGTGGGCTGAGAGGGACGGCCACAGATCCAAACTCTTAACGCTAAGCGCGTAATAGTGAACAACATTGAAAATTATCACAAAAAGAAAACTTTCAAACATTAGATGAGTTATGTTTTTGAATGCAAATCTTGTTTGAATAGTTTGAATCAAATTTTATTCCTTCAGAAACTCAGTTTCAATGGGACAGTCCAAGGCCTTTTAGGCGCTTTACTCAAATAGTCTTTGTTCTAAATAAGCTAGCAATAAAAATAGAATTTCCATCTTTCAAAGAAAGGTTTTATATAGAAAACCACTCAAAATAGTTGATACGACTTTATTGGCCATGGTTATTTGCATGAAAATCAGTTATAATAACGTATTTTAGCACACATTCAATATGCAAGTCTTGTTTCATCAATTCGTGTCATTTAAATGCAAATTTGTCGATAAAAATTCAAATTCATGTCATTTTTACGACAATCTCAATCTCTCCCGGATTATCTTGTACAAATTTCTAACTTATTCTGAGTATCCAATAAATATAAGTTATAATGAATTGAAATTTTGTTTAACTGGTATTTCAGTGATTGACTGTTATTTGGCAGCCAATACCTCTCAAGACCTTCGCTTATCATCAAAATAGAAGTCTTTATGGATTAGTTTGAATCATATGAAGAATAGATGTGTTAACTGACTGTTGAATGAGATGCTAACTAAGTATCTGTTAAGGAAAGGGAGGAATCGGGTTTCCAAACACCAGACAATTGTTTTGAAAAAGTGTTTTTTTTTGTTAAAAATAAAAACTCCTTTTGAATGGCATTCATATCGGAAATCTGTTTTCAAGGAGTGTTCGCTTAAAATACTCTTTGATTTCATGTTTTATTTTGTTGTTTATCACATATAATACGATATAATATTAAACTTAACTCCAAGACTACTGTTTTGCTTAACAAAACTGGTTTTAAACCAATCAATGAACAAAAGTTAGCAAATAATACCATTTTTTTAAAATCAAATTCAATGAATCGATAAATTAATCTAGTATATAATTACTGAAAATTTAATTTTGATTGAACACATTTAGGCGTAACTTTCTTTGTATGTGCAAACTGTCTGCATTGAGTAATTGCATCGAGTAAAACCAACAAGGCACATTCGACAAAATCAAAACATTCTCTTTGATAAATGCTCTTTATATTGATTTTGTATGTTTTGCTCATTTTATTTATTAGTTTTAAAACATAAAACTTTTTTATTTTACCATTTTTTTGGTTTCATTCACTATTCTGTCGATTCTTCACTAGTGATGAACAGAAGCTGATCTGTGAAACTAAACTCAATCTCTTTCACTGACTATTATGCTCGTGACCTATTAAACATCAAATTTTGGATAATCTCGGTCTAAGACACCTCTATCTTGTAATTAGAATTGAAAACAATCTCAATAACAACTGTTAATGAATTTCTCAACTCTAGAGCTCATATATTAAGTGATAAAAAGAGTTTAAATAAACAACATTTCAAACAATTTATAGTTGAGATCATTATTTACTTCAATTAAAGTAGTTTTAATGTTTTCTTATGAAATACAAATGTTAAGAAAAGTTGGGCTCACTTTTGCTTTATTGCCTCAATCTTTGTTGATCTTTTGAATAATGCTCAAGACTATTTTTACTCCATTCATTAACAAACCATTAAACCAAACAATGTTTTCTCTTTTGAATTCCCTCTAAATATTGATTTTATTTTATGAAATTTTATCATTTTTTTGAATCGATAAATACTATGCATAAGTGTATGCCTTTACATATTCTGTGCACAACAGATGGTTTGTTTATGATTTTACTGAAACTTGAGATGATCTTGAAAACTTATCAAAAAACTTGAGAAAAAATTAAAGGCAAGATTATGATTGAAAAGTCATCAAATTTATCGTTTCGTTGAATAAAAATAAGAAAACTTATGTTATATTTAATTAAGTTATTTAATAAAATAAACTTTTGGCTCCTTTTCAATAGATATTTGCGTTAAGTATATAATTATTTGAAATTAGTTTTGATGACTACTTTTTAAATGAATTTAGAAATTTTTGAATAGAAATTCAATTTAAACAAAAGATTTTACAAATGATTTGATTACAAATTAATAGGCCTTCTGTTTAAATATATTATTTTTTGATAATTAAAGTTTCAAAAGTTAAATGTTCTAACAAAAGTGACGAGTTCTAGTGAAAATACTAATCAGCTCGAATAGTTATCGAGTTTATTTATTGTTTCAAGTGAGATTGCTGACCCAGAATCAATATGAAGCAATTCTGAATGCAAATCATAGATAAGAATAAAGAGGAATCAGAAATAATTTGTCAGACATTGTCAGACATGATGTTTATCTTTAGTAAATCAGTAGTTAATATGTTGACTGAATGTCGAGAAATATTGCTCTAAAAATACAGTCAATAACTGATGCAAAATATAAGAGAAGCAAAAATATAGTAATTTATTGTATATTTGCATTTCATAAGTCGTTTGCGGATTTGCTTTCCCTCTATTGAACTCAAAACTAAAATAGTATCTTTTTATGGATGTGTCGGAACATACTGATTGAGAGGAGAGGAGTTGAAAGACAGCACGAGTGGTAAACCACTGATAGAAGGAAAAATCTCTTCATATAATTCAAAACCAAAATAGATGTGAATCTGTGTTCTGAACACAATGTTAGGGGAAATGTTATACGAATTAAATGTATGTATGGATAGAGATAATAATATTTTGCGTCTAAATTGCGTTTTCTATATATTATGGTTAAGTATCTCATCAATTATGGGATGTCGAGCATAAAATTGACTGTAATTTTGAAGAGAGCTCATATTTACTACAGTCTCACTTATTTATAGTTATCATTAGTGTAGTTCTTTTTGGTCGAAATTTCTGCCGAAAATTATTTTAATGACATTTTCGAAGAAAAGTATTCCTCAAATTGAGCCAAGACTAAAATAAAACAGAAATTTCAAAAATTCAAGATAGCCTTTTTGATTATTTTAAGACAAATTCTCAAAGCACTTTCCTTCATTTGATTAAATTTGCCCTACTAGCTCACAATTGATCCTAGAGCATGAAAGAGATTGAGCTTACAGTTATTTTGACCTCTACCCTAAACATCAGTGACAGTATGCAAATAGTGAAAGTGGTTTGACTGTAACCTTATCTGTTGAGTCGAATAAAGTAATTGTCTCTCGAATTATATTTGCTGTCAATTCGTAGCAATAAAATAGTTTTTATATTCAGTGGTAAAGTCTGTCTCAAAATTCTCGGATGACATCAAATGATAGACAAGTTTTAACATTGGTTTAGACGTCCCGATAGACTCCAATATTGTTTAGAGACTTGAAATCAAATGAAGAATAGCCACACCATTACAACATCCGACTAATTCACGTCAAATTATTACTTGATAACTCCAAGTTTTGCATGTTTTGTTAAAAATACACAAAATCTCGAAGTTATTACAGCATTTTTGGGCATAAATTGATGAAGGTAATCAGTTAACAGCTCTAATCTTCTTATTATTATTACTAAAAACATGTTACTTTAGCGAGAATACTTGGTTATTCCGGATTAATTCAGCATAGTAAGTATATGGCACTCCTGATGCCATTGTATACATAAACCCAAAGGGACAGACCATTCATTCAAAATCCAAAAGGGATTTAACATTGGATTCAGTCCTCACTATTCATACAAAAGTGAGCGAAACTTTTAGATACGAAAAGTCGTATTAATATTCGAGTGAAGAGTAGAGCGAAAAACATTTTACACACGAGTCTAATGCAAATTATTTGCGCTCCAACTCCTCTCTGCTATAACTTTCACTGAACCGCACAATACAGCACATGAGTCCCCTCACCGACTCATTCCAGCGGTCGTCCATAATATCCTACTGTTGACTACTATTACTATTATTTTGATTATTATTATTATTTTTTATTCGTTGGGACCTAAAAACCAACAGAGTTTTAGTAGGAATTCCTTTTAGAGATTCAGATGAGAGCAGTATTAATGACATATCAGAAGAGAGTGATTAAGTGATTCCCAAAATTGCATTATTAATAACAATTTATAGCAAAATATGAAGAATTTTTTTCATTTCATTTGTATATTTTCCTATTAGTAATGCTAGAATGGGATATATGCAAGATGATCTTACAACCAAGCTAAGAGATGACCCGTGCAATCATAGGCAGTTACAAAAGCACAGGATTTTATAATTAATGGAAATATTAATTCAACATTTCATCAAATAATTTGGTTTTCAAACGAGAAGCGCATCTCATGAATAAAATTGCAATTAATTACATTCAATGAAAGAGATTTTGATTTCAAATGCATTTGTTTTAAATTAAAAACTCATTAAAACAAAACCCTAATTGTTTTCAGAACTGATTTTCAAAATTGTTTTCATTCTTAATAACTTTTGAAGAGTTTTTGAATTTTCGAAACCTTTTACTTTATTCCTCTCTTTGGAGCCATTTCTCGGAAATCCAATTATTGTTAAAAATATTTTCATTCAATTCTATAATGGATTGAAAAGTAATCCATTTATAAAAATAAGTAAAAAAATCCCGAATTCTGTGAAACATTTAAAATATCTGAGAGGAAAATGTAATTCATTGGTAGTGAGCATAACGTGGAGGACATTCAGTGTTTGAAAGTATATTTTAATACATTATATCTATTTTCCTCATTCACGCGAACAGAACACAAAAATTGACAGTAAATTCAGTAAAAAGAAATCCAAACACAATAATAAAGTGAGTAAAGAATTCATTTGCTATTTTGAAAAAACTACGAGACCTTCAATGAACAACATCTTCAAGGTTGATAATTAAACAAAAATTCTCTCTCTCTCTCTCTCTCTCTCTCTCTCTCTCTCTCTCTCTCTCTCTCTCTCTCTCTCTCTCCGCACTCTTGCTCTCAATGTTGAATTTAAAGTTAACACGAAACTTACTTTAATTGAGCATTTATTTGAAACTATGAACAAACTCTTTGATGGATTAAAGGGAGAGAAAGGTTTTGCGAATAATTTTATTCATAATATTTGTTAAAAATCAATAAAATCGAAAATAAAATTAAAAACTCAAAACTTGAACAAAATTAATCAAGCAACATTAAACAAAAAATGTTTTCCAAAATCAAATCATAATTCGATTTTTGAATAAATGAATAAAAATTAATGAATGAAATATATAAAACATTTTTCAAAATTGAAATTTTCAGATCACTTCATAATAATGAAGACTGTTTTTTGTCCCAAAACCAGTAAAATGTGATTAAAAAAACTTGATCAAAAGAGAGGTCATTTTAAAACATATTTTCAACATTTGTCTGATTGGATGAAAAACAGTCTTCACTTATCATTCGATTAGATTTCATTACTTTTCGATTAAAATTATAAATAAATAATTAAGGAATTAATTTCGAATTAATATCTTGAAAGCGACATAAAAATCACATTTAATTCAATTAAAACAAATCTGTTTTTGTTATTTGAAAAAAATATAAATTTATCATAAAATCAATGTATCAGGGATGTTCACTTGAGGATTCAAGCTCAATCAATCTTTTCAGTTTAGCCGGTTTCCATGTCAATTCGGTTTGAATTAAGATTAATCCAGTTCAAACCCAATTAACCCCAGCTAAATCCCCTGAATTTGATGGCAAACCCTTTAGGAAATTAACACTCTGAGCATATCCTTCAACATCCCTGATATTGTATGCATAGAAATCTAAACTTTGACCAAAGAATTGTTGGACATAAATTTGCATGCTTACTTTTATCAGATTAAATATTAGACTATTTTGTTTAAACATTAATTTTAATAATTTATAATAAAATACTTTTCATTCAAAAATAGATTTTTCGCTCAAAATATATGCGTTTTTAAGTCATTTACGTCTAAAATAATTTTCACATTTGTTTTCAAAAGTGAGACAAAACTTTGAATGATTAGAAAAAATCGATTTTTGCATAACCTTTGCTTCAATTAAATATTAATGAATTGGTGATGAATTGCAGTCACTCGGGGTGTGGGTATGGCTTTCCATCATTGAGTTGCCATTAGTTGACAGCCACACTTGACATGCTCCATCACCTGTTGTTTGAGCGAACAAACCTAACAATTCAAACAAAGCTCTGTTTAATAACCGGCAGAATTAGTATTCAGTCATTTCTTGATAAAAAAAACTTTGAAAATATAAGCCAATGCATACCTGATCTCTCAATTTGTTGACAACTATAGACAGTTCACTATTCTCTCCCTTAAGACCTTTGACTTTATCTTCTAATTTGGAAATCCTTTCCAATTTTCGGCGCCGACACTTTGATGCGGCGATTCTGTTTCGGAGCCGTTTTCTCTCTAATTTGATCCTCTCCTGGTCTTCCATATCTATTGGTTGTGCGAGAGATGTCTGTGCAGATGGTGACAGTTCTTTGATTGTAGAATAGTTGACTTTTTGTTGGTTGGGCTCTACTTTTATTGACATCGGATATATTGCTGGCAAAAGAGACAGACATTGAAAACATTATAACTTTAATGATATCTAATAATTATGTCTTTGAAATAATTGAGTAGAAAATAAAATTAAGTTTTTCTCTCAAAGCCGGAGGCAATCAAATGAAACGCACGCTTTCAGACAAAGGCTTTCATAGCAAATGGCTTTCTTTTCAAGACAAGTTATTTATCCCAGCTATTAAATTAATTGAACCAGTGTTAAGTCAATTTCTAGAATCTAGATATTATCAATCCATAAATAGCAGGAATTGTTTGTTAAAAATATTGCGACAATTGATGAAAGTCTAACAAAAATCTGAACGATATGTTTGTTAGACTTCAATAATATTTGTTTCATTCAATTGATATCTAAGTAATCAATAATTGACTTATCATTGATTTTAATCATCTTTTGTTCCGAATATCAATTGATATGTTTTCTATCAGACAAAAGGCATTAACACTTCAATTGAGGCAAAGATTTGAATAATTAGATAATAAAAGTATGAAAAATGAATTAACGAAATTCAAAAATGCCAAAAATGGCAATAAATGGGAAAAACCGAAAATTAATGAAAAGTGATTTCAAACTCAGAGAATAAACTGAATAAAAGGCATAAATGAGAATAAAAACTAATAAAAATTCAAATGGGTTTCTATGAGATAACAATCCTGGATAATGCAAAAATCAATAAAATTTATGCCAATTCCCAGAAAAAGTTCAAATAGTCTGACAAAAAGCCATCAATTCATGGGATAATTGATTTCAATTCAAATGAAAGCATTTGAAATATTCTAATAATGGGCTAAAAAAATGAGCGAAAATTGTTTGAAAAATACTTACAATTATTAGTGACTGCCTGTGAATAAGGGGGTAAAACACTGTTGTGGTTATTGACAGTTTGGTTGATGAGTACGTGAGAGCCGTTGGTCTGACAGCTACTGACCGACACATAATGTTCGGCTTCGTTTGTAGTGGCGGCTGACGACACAGTGGTGGGCACATGACTGGACGGGACTTGTGGAACGGCGAACTTGGCTGTCGTCGCCGATGATGTGCTCGTTTGCATGGCTACAGACGTGGCTACAGTCGACGGCACTAACATATGGTAACTATTCCTTCTGTTATTGCTATTAATATGAGAGTTGGTGTCGGCTATCGTCAGATCAGATGAGGAGTCACTCGAAGTGTGGATTGAATTTTGATTGGAATTCAAATTATGGTTTGAATTACTATTTGAATGACTATTGTTTTGATTGCTATTATTGTTTGAGTTGTGGTTATTGTTATTATTACTGAGACAGTGGGTCGGGTGCTGTTGTTGGTGACCATTGGTTTGATGTAATTGGTTGAGGGCATCGACGAAACCGCGCGAAAACTGTTCCTGTTCTTCGGTGGCTTCATGTTCTTGCTTTAGAAAGTATGGCAACGCAGATGAGGGGGTGGGTGTCGTCGTAACCAAACCATTTTGCTGGATAATCATTCGCTCCAATTCGGGTGAAGCAAGTTTCAACATTTTCAGGTCTAATCGAGAAAACCATTCAATTATTTGGTATTGAATTCAAATATTTTTCAAAATTGTTTTTCAGAAAACTTGTCGTCAATTGGGATAAAAGTGAAGCAAATGATTTGAAATTAGCATGCTTATCTGTTTTCACTTATAAGTAGGATTTAAGGAGGTGTTTGACACTTCATATTTTAAAGACAAACATTTTAAAGAACAGGTATTTCAACGATAATTCAAAAAGTTTTCCTTCAAATATTCTAAGGCTTAGAATGCCTTGATCAATGTACCGAATAATGCGCTTAAATAAGTACCTAGAGCTCGTTAATAAAGAAAAAATAATTTCTTTATCTTTCCTCTACTCAATTTATAATAACTATTGAGTAAAAGAAGCATGCTCTTTAAATCAACAACTTATAATTATTGCAATTATTAATTCAAGGAAGTGAATTGCATAGACAAAAATGTCGACCATGCTCACTTTGAGGCCTATTCAAGACTCACTCATATAAATGTAATAAAAATATCAATGTCTAAGCTGTGATCCGGGTTCTTATCAATATGTTGTCAGTTAAACGTTTTAAAGTGAAGTTACGTGAGCATGATAAAGATACCTAAACATCACATTTCTCAAATATCTAAGTTACCTGGTGATTCCAAAATACATGTCTTGATGAGTTTGGCCTTTTTATTATGACTGGCCGGTGAGTTGAAGTCCAGTGTCATTTTGTTTTTAAGCATTTTGATATTGTTCTCCTGGTTCTCTTCATAAAACGTATCCATGTTTTGCATAATTTTCACACACAAACCACTCACACGAGAATGGAGCTTGCTCGTCTTGACTCACAACACATTCAAACAATATTTGAATAAAAAACTAATCTATGTAAAACTATTTAGTCTTATGAAAGATAAAAATTGAAATTTGATATAAATGTTGTTCGGATGCAATGTTTGTTTGCATATAAAATACAAAACTCAATGTTATTTCACATAAATGGCAAACAGAGTCTCACAGACTGTAAAGCAGTTGTTTAGCTGACTGTCAATGCTTTGAATGTGTGTCGGGAACGGTCTTCCAGAGCGCATATAAACCCAATGCAATAACTCTAGTCATGTGACGCAAACTCAACGAGCAATACAACCACCACTACATCCAAGTGATGACTCATTTGTTTGTGTTCACTCTTCTACGACATTTGCGCGCAATCTCTGCTGCACTAAACTATACCATTACATCACTCCTTCCACTTCTGATTGGCTACCAGTCTGGTATACCCTCTGTTTACTAGATATGTTTCAGTCGGAAATGAGTATGGCAATTGGCCCTAAACCGCAACTCGTTTTTAGGTAATTTCGAGGTTT